>JAUMHH010227252.1:0-11871 GCA_032359455.1 Chlamys rubida
TAGCACACGTACCATCAAACCGTGTCCTGTACCGTGACATGAACTGACCTTTCCCACATCTGTCCATACAACACACAGACCATCACACAGTGTCCAGAAACATGACATGGACTGACCTTTCCTGTCCCTGTAGCACACGTACCATCAAACCGTGTCCTGTACCGTGACATGAACTGACCTTTCCCACATCTGTCCATACAACACACAGACCATCACACAGTGTCCAGAAACATGACATGGACTGACCTTTCCTGTCCCTGTAGCACACGTACCATCAAACCGTGTCCTGTACCGTGACATGAACTGACCTTTCCCACATCTGTCCATACAACACACAGACCATCACACAGTGTCCAGAAACATGACATGGACTGACCTTTCCTGTCCCTGTAGCACACGTACCATCAAACCGTGTCCTGTACCGTGACATGAACTGACCTTTCCCACATCTGTCCATACAACACACACACCATCACACATTGCCCAGTACCGTGACATGGACTGACCTTTCCCACATCTGACCATACAGCACACATACCATCACACATTGTCCAGTACCGGGACATGAACTGACCTTTCCCACATCTGTCCACATACAGCACACATACCACCACACAGTGTCCAGTACCGGCACCACACAGTGTCCAGTACCGGGACATGGACTGACCTTTCCGGATCTGTCCATATAACACACATACCATCACATAGTGTCCAGGACATGGACACGCTCGTTTTTACCACAGCTGCAATGAATAATCATGTTATTGATTTCTACACCCTTGGCAGAATCCTGGTTCCATAATATAGAAGTCTACCACTTAGGAGTCAGGGTCGTCTCCCCTTGCCTTAGAAGTGTCAATTAATCAATGATGCACGGGCTGCACCAAGCGGTACGCACACATACACACACGCGTACACAATGTGTACATACAATGAGTGTGCCTCATGTTATTACACACATACGTTTATATACAGTGGAAAATACTTAACATTTTGATACCAGTGACGTTTTTGTTGGTTTTTATTTTAAATGTGTAGGATTTTGAACCTTTTTATACGAAAATCTACCTAATTACTTCTTTAAACATACGTCATTGTTGAATCAATATATCATTAATTAATTGATAATTACCTTGCGTGTGTGCACACTGCACAGTACATGTATGCCAGATGTACCCGTAGTTGAATATCTTTTTAATTTATAGCTATGTGGTCGATATAGGCCACGCCCAGTCAGGGTTCACTAGACACAGTAATCTACTTTGATGGGTGACCAACCCGTCTCATTACTTTGTCCAAGCGATATCAGAAGCTCGTTTTGATGGCTTTTCAACACAATGGCAACATTGAAAAAGGAAGCACACCGCTTTTGCGTCAGCTTTTGTGTCGGTCTACTACGCAGTATGGTATTGCTGACACTGACGTAGTCTGAACCCATCTGACTCAAAGCAAAATCAGGTACTTTCGGAATAACGTTGGCTCTGCCGGGATTTCCCTGGTCAGTAAGTATACGACGGACAACGTGTCATGGTCTCCCTGACTGTTTTAGCATTAGCAAATGTTAGTCGGACCTCTAGCTGTGGTCGTATGTCTGAACGGGATATCATATAAATATGGACTCCTATTCTGTGCTTATACTTCGGTACCTGTATATACGAATGATTGAACTTCGCGCGTTAGGTAGATTAAACATTAATTATATCTTCTCCTACAATAATTATTGTTAATGACATGGGAAGGTCTGTATGGACAGGGTCGGGTAGAGATGCATAAAGTTGACAAAAAATTCCTTCTGACAGCCTACCCCGTCTTCGCTAGCCAAAGGTCATGCATCATACCTCTTCTCCCTTGAGGTATAAGAAGATATCCTCTCTTCTCCATTCCGATTCCAATTGTAGTTTGGATTTGGATGCAGTGAAAAGGTTGGAAGTAGATCAATAAGTTCAGTGAAGGTTTCAATATGTTCCATGTACAAAGAATAAAAAAGTGAAAGCACGAGTGTTTACCTCTAGTAATATAGGGCTGGAGCGGCGTGATTTTGACATGATACACCGTCATGTAGGATACTGTATATATTTTCCTGTCTTCTATGTTTTGATGATGATGTCAGTACCGATTTGTTTACCAGACTAAATTAGATTTCATGCTTTCACCATTACTTTTTCATCTAGCTGTCACAGGGTTCTATATCGTTAGGGTCTGTATCGTTTGATATGTGAAGCTTTGAAAAGGTATCCCAATACAGCCGTAGATTCTTGTGCTGTTTATATGAAATGTTTTCAAAGGCATCTGTTTGAGTTTTCGAGGTGGTAATTGCCACACAAAGAGATCATATTTCAAAAGGTAAATATCATTTAAAGCGGATATCCAGATAAATCTGTGTGCATGTACAGTGTGTATAGAAGTTTATAAACGTCTTGAATACACTACAGATTGGTATTATTCACAGTGTTTTCCGTTCCAGAAGTTCGCTGTTGCCACTCTAGATAAATATACATTTAATGCAAATGTTCAGGATTTGATGTATTTTTTCTTCTTTGTCAAAGGAATAATGTTTAAAATTGTAAAATCTACTGGTATAACTTTTGAGACATTTTTTATGAAACAACAATGTTTCTTTAAATATTTATAATAACCAACATGCGGAATAATGACTTGTTGTCGTTACATGTACTGTCATATTGTTGAAGTGTTAATTATTAAATAGATGCTGACAAAATGTACAAGTGTAACCATTGTAAAGCAGCGCCATTAGCCATTTGTTACTGCTAAAACTACAATGGTGACCATATTTCAAAATAGTTGCTTCGGACTGCATTGTAAGTTTTACTAGATACGACTTATATTATGTAGGACTAAACGAGGTAAAAGTATTACCAAGGAGAAGGGCTGTCAATCGAGGATAATAAAATGATCGAAAAACATTTTTCGAGTTTTTGTTCCGTGTTTGACTTTACTTTTTCGCAAAATAATCCTGGTTAAAGTTTTAAAGGAAGTAGTTTTGTAATTCATAAATGCAAGTTATTATTTTGGGTTAAGATGCTGATATTTCAAATAGTATGGCAGTGTCATGTGCGTCACATTGATGCAGTATAATAAAATCAGAAAATATTATATTATATATTATATTAGGTTGAATTTCACGAATTTAACTTGAGTGAATGTACCAGAAGGATGATATTTGACAGAAAGTGAATGTAACAGACTGATGATATTTGACAGAAAGTGAATGTACCAGAATGATGACATTTGACAGAAAGTGAATGTACCAGAATGATGACATTTGACAGAACGTGAATGTACCAGAATGATGATATTTGACAGAACGTTCATGAAAGATTCAACAATGATATGCAGCCAAAACGAAAATATACAATTTTAAACATCAAATTTATTAAAAACTGTTTTGGACTATTTTCCCGCTTTTTTTTACGAGTTAGATAATTGGTATGGAGATCCCCGAAAGGACAGACATTGATGCAGTTTTGTCAACAGAGAGAGAGAGCAAAATCTATTTTGTTGATTTTTATGTAATTGTCTGTGTGTTGATCTTTATACAAAGTCTTTTTAATACATTTATGCATCTTTTGAACTGTTTTCGAACATTCCTGCAATAGGCGAGCTATGCTGTTCTCCAACAGCTCTTCTTGTAAAGCGTCACCAGAATGACCCCCTGTACTGGATTGTGAATGCCCAAATTCTTATAAAACATGCCTGACATACTGCATCAGCATTATTAACAAATATGGACACTTAGTAACGTTATGTACTTGTTCAATTTCTTTAAAAGAAAAATTGATTAATGTTGATTTGTAATGAAGGCATCTTGTTTCCTATGGATTGAATATAAAGGCAATAAACACATTTTTGTAAACCCATAAACTTTCAAACCTGAACAAATCAAATTCTAAATTCATTCTGATTAGCTAACTAGTAGTCGGTACAAAATGTATGAAATTCTATACTTTAAACTGTTCCGTATGTCAGATATTCTTCCTATTTAACGTCATGTTTTACTGAGAATTATTTACGTGTATCACACACCTAACGAGGGTTCAGTTGTAATATATCATTAGTGTAAATATCTTTTGTGTAATATAACGCTTCATTAGTGTAAACATCTTTTGTGTAATATCACGCTTCATTTGTGTAAACATCTTTTGTGTAATAGCACGCTTCATTAGTGTAAACATCTTTTGTGTAATATCACGCTTCATTAGTGTAAACATCTTTTGTGTAATATCACAATACATTAGTGTAAACATCTTTTGTTTAATATCACGCTTCATTAGTGTATACATCTTTTGTGTAATATCACGCTTCATTAGTGTAAACATCTTTTGTGTAATATCACGCTTCATTAGTGTAAACATCTTTTGTGTAATATCACGCTTCATTTGTGTAAACATCTTTTGTGTAATGTCACGCTTCATTAGTGTAAACATCTTTTGTGCATTGTCTGTGCTAGATAACAACAACATATAACAATGCTAGCTGCAGCTGTTTTAACTCAACACTGAACATAAAACAATGAAGTATTAACTCTTTCACCACTGTAGACCACGATGGACTCATCCAGATCAATGCATGGTAGAGTATACTAAAGTTACATAGGGGTGAAAGGGTTAAGAGTAGAATATAATATCAGGTTTACGTTCGCTTGGCATTACGACTAATTTTGTTTTGTTTTTTGTATAGAACTACAAATGGCAATCAGTATTATATAGCATATATGTTGGTTTTATGTCATGTCAGCTGAGTTTTGTCGTATCAGGCAGGTCGCATATAATGGTAGTATTCCGTTAAAGCCACGATTTGCTTGCCTTGTAATCATATACACATAACATCATATTACATGATGTTTTACTATAAATAGCTAACTGCAGTTTAGCCTCTTTTGGCAGTTCATATATACTTATCAAATACTTAAATATCATATTGTGTAACCCTTAATTATCGCACGTTTATTTCTGGTTTTAGCATTTTTCACTTTTTATATAGCTGTTTGTTCTGGAATCAAAGTCCACGCGAATAACATTTTTTTTCTCGGACTGATAACGGTGGTTCGGGCTGATATTAATTCTTGTCAAATACAGTACTAGATAATAGCAGAAAATATGTACGTTCACCTAGATTGTTATAAAGAATCTTGTTGAGTTGTTGGATTGTATTTTCATCTGTCTATTTTCAAATAAAATATACAATGTAAAATGTTTGTGGTATGGCTATCCTGATACCACGTCCTTTATCACCCCTCAATCTGGTATCAGTCAGAAGCCCTCAGTCCTTTTTAATCATATTCCTAGTTTAGTTGATATCAGGGTCTCGAGATGATAATGGGTAAGTTGTCAGGATAGCCATATATAAAATTCTAATTACTGATATTTTACTAATTAATGTGATATTGAGTGGAAAGTTTTTACACATAATATACATTACATCAAACTGACTACACAAGTTTGTGTTCAAAAATTACAAATATCACCTTCTGACCTATCTCTTTAAGTGCTGTTATGAACTAAAATACATTTTGTTTGTACTTACAGATGGTCATTTGACCTGACTGTGACCCTGAAGGCCGTGTCAAGGTCATGTCCCAGAGAGCTAAGCGAAAGACTGCCATGATGACTGCTGAGGTTGTGCCCGGTCCATCGACGACCGCGCTAGAACGTACTGTAAAGGAAGCTGTAAACATCGAGATCTCCCCAGAAAAGAAAGCCAAAGTCTCATCAGAGGAATCCAGTTCTTCTGGTGAGGAGAAAAGTCCAGAGGAAATTCAGCTTTATATGGAGGATACATTTGACATTCGACGAACATTTATTACCATGGAAATGCCCACTGTGGCAACGTTAAAAGAGACTTACCCCCAGCTATTTCAGGGGAGACAAATGCTAGCCGAGTTCCAGCGTGTGACAAATATAGATATAGACCACACCATTCAGGAGTACTGTGTTAAGTACGCTAACGCAATAATAGACATCGCCAAGCACGTGTCGGGATCCAACCCAATCCTCCGCCAGGCGGACACCATCAAACAACAGAATGCAGCATTAAAGCAGTACTGGGACATGGTGACAGCACTGTGTCTGGTACCGCTTCTCCTCAAGGAAAACCTTGTAGAAATGGTACGTGAGATTGGGGAGGAGGAAACTGTGGATCCCAAAGGGAAAATCGTCCCAATTCTTGTGTCGAAAGGGCCACTGTTCCACAGTGACGAGTTTGTACTGGTCGTTGAGGAGGAGATCGTTCAGGAGTTTGAGGAATTTACTATCGCTTTTGCTACACTGTTTGCATCCTACTGGGTCTTCAACATGCAATATCCAAAGACTCTCCATAACACCTACAATTTCATGCAAAAATCTGTCCTGCAACTGAGGGATGGGTCTCCCCTTCCCCCTCCATGTAAACAATTGGTGCAGCGCCTACAAAAGGCTGGGGTTCCTGGACAACACAAGGGCAAAAGCACAAGATAGGTTTAACAGAACCAAAGTTCATAACACGGACCTTATCTAACCACAGATCATACAAATTTCTCTCATACAACTAAAAAAAAAATAAAAAGTAAAATTTCGAGCTTTTAGATCCACCGGTCATACCATGGATGTTTTCCACATACCTCGCCAAACATTTAGTCATATAATTTCTTCTTATAACCACAGATCTGACCTCGCAACCATAGGTCACACCAAAATCTCACAAAACCACAGGTTATATCACACATACATAGTTCACACCGCATACCTCAAAGAACAATAAGTTATACACGAAACTATTGGTCAAACTACGACCTTGCCGCAGTACAGTGTAAATGACAAACCCCAAACCACCATTAGGTAGCTCATAGCACAGACATAATGGAACCATAGGTTATACCATGACCTTACAGAACCACAAGTCATACCACGCTGCTAAAGGTAATATCGCATACCTCACAGAAAATAAGGTCATACCAAAACCGTAGGTCACAACCTCAATGAACCAAAAGTCATAATACCTCAGAAGTCATATCACAGACCTCATAACCATGGGTCATACCACACGGCGTCAGAAAACCCTATATTAAACCACACACCTTACAAAACCATAGGTCATACAAAACCACAGGTCAAACCACACAGCAGCCCCAAAGAATGAACATAGTCCTGCCAGTAACTTACAGAGCCTATATTTAACATCTAGTACATAACACACAGAAACATGGTCATTTTACAGATTTCACAAGAGTTGATCATACCACAGACTTGCTTTGTCATACCGCACATAGCTTGATATGGCCACATTTCACATAAAAAGTATCTTGCCTGCCACAATTCGGACCTCTGGAGTAATTGTTCTACCACAATCTCGGTGATCACCCAACGATCCTCACAGAACTAGAAGACATACCACCAACTTCTCGGAATACCAAACCAGAGATCATGGTTTTATTATGTAACAGAGTAGGACCAAACAAGTAATGATACACGTACCGTATAAGTTATTGTAGGCTAGCCAATTCGACCAACGTTTTCATGTTGTGATACACTTGTATCTGTTCATTGATCAGTATTACACTTTGATGATTTGTGTGGCCGTGTAATCGCAAACCAATCACTGTCTCTGTATCGTGCTTGTTTTTGGGTAGGATAATGGATCAAATTATGCTTCAGCAGCTCTGTCTCAGCATCACATTTATATTCGTGAAATCAAGAGAGGGTAATGCTATCTTCTAGCCACTCTTTTTTATCATTAGCACACACACATTGGTAGGCTCAACGGTAGTGGTATTATCTAAACTCCATGTTCCCTGACACTGACACAGTTATTTGATAACTTTTAGAACAAAGGGTTTGTACAATGTATTTTTCTTACTTCAGTAAGACATGTGAATTACTTAGTCTGATCTTCCATCAACTTGCACTGTTAAATATTATTTATTGAGTGAATGATCTACATTTCATCTGTGTAAGGTACCCTAGCATGTCGTGGTACATTTTGTTGATTTTGATCATGTAAATTGTAGTACACAAGTGGTTTCTGTCTACAATTTGTTGGAAATTGATCGAATACTTTCATGCTTAAGGTAAGCGACAGCAAAAATATTAAAATATATCACAATGCTTGGAAATATGTTCCTCTTCCCATTTGGTTGTGAAAAGGTTGTATCGTTTACTTTCTAAATTACATTTTTTGAAATTATTTGAAATATTTTAAAAATACAATAGAAGTTTGTTTTACATTTTAAAAACCAAGCTATTTTTCAACATATGTAAATGTAAAAGGAAATATGGGAAAGCATTCAAAGGGATTCGAACAACGAAAAGGAGCACCCATTGAGAGAAAAGTTAGCAAGAGGGAACTGAGCTTAGGTTATAGGGACAAATTAATTCGACGGTTAAATATTTGGAAAGTATTGATCACATTTAAAAGGAGTTGAGCTTAAATAAAAAAAAAACAGCAATAGAGAGGGTAGATGTAAACTAGGAAAGAAGAGGAGGGGAAGGTAAACAGGGAGGGTAAAACAAGTAGAGGGGAAGGTAAACAAGGAGAGGAAAGCAAGGATAGGGGAAAAGTCAACAAGGACAGGGAGAAGGTTAGTCAACAACACAAGGATAGGGGAAAGGTCAACAAAGACAGGGAGAGGGTTAGTCAACAAAACAAGGGTAGGGAAAGGTCAACAAGGAGAGGGAAAGGGTTAGTCAACAAAACGTGGAGTTAAACAAGGGATTTTAATAGCAATGAAGGAAATCGAAGAGGGCGAGGGAACTTCAGACGAGGGAAATAGTTAAATATGGAAAAGACAGTTAAAGAAGAGAAGACAGTCTCACATTGGGGAAGAGGCTTCTTAGTCTACTGAACAAAAGGGAAGATAATCGCACAAGGGTGAGATATATACAAGGCAAGGGCAGTTCAGGTAGAGGAAGGTAGATAAGATGGGGAAGACAGTGAAAAAAGAGGTAGGAGGAGGTTATATAATAATTAAGATTGATGCTGGTAGAACATGGGAGGGGGTAGTGTAACGAGGTGAAGACAGTGGAACATTACGGAAGGGGTAGAGAACCAAGAGGAAGAATATACTAAACAAGGCGAAAACATCTTAACAAATATTAAAAGATGACACAGCTGAAAAGATGAAGGTTTTAGTTTTTTTTAATAATATGTATTATGTTGCTTTTAACTTAATCATGTTTTGTTTATATTCTGAAAATGTACAGTAGCAACTTCGGCTAGACTGAACATACAATTTTACCTTGTTTTTTTTACCAGTTTACATGAATTGTAAAGAATTTAACCTCTTTTCATCATATTAAATATGATTGTTATTTAATATGAAAATAGATTGTATACATTTGTTTTACTTGACAGTTTTTATGCAAAATTATTTGAATTGCATACAGGTTTTAAATATAATTTTATTAAGTTATTTGAAGTCATCAAACTGATTTTTTATGTTCGAATTTTATGACAAGTGTTTGATACTCAGCTGGTTTTTTAGCCATGCAGATGTCAAAACTTCTTAACCAGCATTAAGTGTTGTCCGGTTTTTACACTCGTGTTAATATCTGTTGTGTTGTGTAACCAGGGTTGCACAAATATACAGTACATGGAGTGTACTTTGAAACCCTTATTTGTTGTCATACCTGTAGGAAATAGTCACAAACTTTTACAGATTAATTGAAAGTTAAATTAAAATGTAAAACACCTTAATTACAATAGTACAATAATTCTTCGGTGAAATGTTAATGAAAACATAATCGTTGAACAAGATAATTGTCACAGCTTTTGGCTCCAAGAAATATATACAAAATTATAGATGTATTCATGCAGTTATGATACTACAGAGCTCGGGATAAATCGGGTCAATATATTTCTAGTGTACCACTTAATTCATTTTTTGAAAGAATTACAAGACATCTTTTGTCACAGATATTGTGTTATAATTAGCTGTCATTGTGATTTAATGATTTTGTCACAAAACTTGTTTTTGCCATCATTATATTTTACTAGGTAACATGGCATAGAATTATGGTGTCATTCCACGACTAAATACAATAATACAATCCACTTCAACCTGTGTAATCCTCCTGGTCAGTACCAGTACAACCTATGGTTAAGAGGGTTTAACTACACATTCATTATATACTAGTTCTAACTTGTGTGTGCGAGTGATATGTGTACATTTATAAACTGTAATAAGTATGTACCTATTTGTTCAATTTAGATTACTGTCAATAGCAAAAATTCTGTTGTTTTCAATATACTTCACATGTGATCACTTTCCACGCCGAATCACATTAAGTTACCTATCACTACACATAAGTCTGTCTGTGATGGTGACACGTGACATGACACAGTCCACACCATCTGGGCATACTAGCTTTAAAAATGGGTGCATGTAAAGCTGCACACGTGGACTCGCAGCATCTTTTGCGTCTGTGCATATTTTGTGAGCGCCGTTATTTTTACGAAGACATTGTGAATAGTCACGTTTACGTGTGGGAAAACTTCAAAGAAAATTTGAGTTGGGTGCAAAATAAGCATAAATTTCCTGCAAGCGAAAATGTTCACGTTTGCTATGGGCTTACAGCTGTACGTGTGTCACTGAATATAGACATATACACATTGTTCCATAGGAAAAAAAACATGGTTATGCTGGTACCTATTAACTCCAAGAACAATACAGCTAGTCACTAAACATTTACTACTGATCAAGTATCATACTACAATACCTGTAAATAGTGGAGTGTTTGTTTAAATATTTTACCATTATAGATGTTAGCTAGCTTAGTTCATCATAATGTCTGTGTGATAGGTGACGGTTGGTGTGGGCGTCCTTCCACACTTGTACTAGGCAGTGCGAGTCGGCTTGACATCATGGCATCTCCTATTCATTATTCTCCATTTTTGTGCCATCATTGATTTTGTAGATAATTTCCTGTGTGACGCTTATTAAGCGAAATTATGTTCAATGTGCTACTTTGAAAAAATATATACAGGGTTACTCGAGACCTCAAAGGAGATATTGACATAATGATACGTGTGTGTTGTCACTTCCAACAACTTGACACACCGATTTTATTTCTGGCAAATATCATATAATACATGTAAAATGAATTTGAATTTAGTTTGTTTTTGAGAAACCAAGTTTAAGATGATCAGCGATCTTTAAAGTTGCATGTATATTTTGTTATCTGAACTGCTATTATATTATTTTGAACAGTTCTTTAAAAATCCCGTCACATGATTTATATAGCGTGGTTACATGTAAAGATGTTACTCTTGCCTCTCCAGTAGTAAATAGAGGTTGATTTTTTAATTAATCTTTATTCATCTCGGTCAGAATTATATTTCTTATATATTTTTAAACAGTATCTTTCAGTACATTGTTTCCTCACAATTACAGTCGTCAGTAAATTGTTTCCTCTGTCAATAGAAAATTCTCGTCAGTAAATTGTTTCCTCTGTCAATAGAAAATTCTCGTCAGTAAATTATTCTATCTGTCAATAGAAGATTCTCGTCTGTAAATTATTTCCTCAGTCAATAGAAGATTCTCGTCTGTAAATTATTTCCTCAGTCAATAGAAGATTATCGTCTGTAAATTATTTCCTCAGTCAATAGAAGATTCTCGTCAGTAAATTCTTTCCTCAGTCAATAGAAGATTCTCGTCAGTAAATTGTTTCCCAGTCAATAGAAGATTCTCGTCAGTAAATTATTTCCTCAGTCAATAGAAGATTCTCGTCAGTAAATTCTTTCCTCAGTCAATAGAAGATTCTCGTCAGTAAATTGTTTCCCAGTCAATAGAAGATTCTCGTCAGTAAATTATTTCCTCAGTCAATAGAAGATTCTCGTCAGTAAATTCTTTCCTCAGTCAATAGAAGATTCTCGTCAGTA
>JAUMHH010227263.1:0-11870 GCA_032359455.1 Chlamys rubida
CCCCTGAAATTTCATAATGAACTATTCCAACCTTTGAATTGGAAGAGTTCAAATGTGTCTTCAGGGGTGAATGAGCTAATGTATAGTGAACCAGTATCAACCTGACAAATGTTGTTTGATAACTGGGTTCCTTTTAATACTGTAGTACACAAAGGATATTATTTTATATGGATATAAGAGTGTAAACCTTAGAACCACTTGACTAGAGGGTCTAATACATTAAAATATACAATTTTGAAAAGAAATCAAAAGACAGACAGGGGCCAGTATCCGACTGAGATGCACCATAAGAAGTGTTTCGCGTCATACCAGAGTTATATTGCCTGAAGTTACGGGGCTTGACTGATCAAGCAATACAAAATGTAGAAAGTGAATCAAAGGGTTATGTTACTGAGAACATCTCCCAACAAATGTCCAATGCTACACGTCCCTTTCCAGTCTTGCAATAAAAAAAACATTCTATATTTGTTATCGACTAATCATGCCAAGTAAAATATTCTATTGCAAACTACATGTTGACAATAAAGGTATTACAGATGCATACATATAATGACTTGAAGTTAATTTATTTATGATTGTTCTTTATAAAGGGATGATTACGATATTTTATAACATCTAAACGGCTACAGCACCCATTACCACTCTGAAACTTCCTGAAAACTGGTGAAAATCAATAGGAAACTAGTGGAGTGAAGTCAATGGTCCCAAGGGGCCAGTAATTTCTGGTAACAACGGCAATTTACAACCAAAATAAACAATGGTATTCTAATGAGTAGTGATGAGAAATTGTACAGAACTAAACAGGTCAAATGAAGTATACAGACATGTCTGGGATAAGGTTGAACCATTCATTCATTATTTTCCCTTTCAGTAAATTTGTCTTTCATTTTGCATATGTGGGGTCATTCCAGCCCTTTCATGAACTGTGTTGTATTGATTGGAGCCGGTGGACCATGACTGTGGACCCGTTTACATCTCATTATCACTAGACTGCATGTTAATGAGGCTGACTCGATCAATGTGAACACATCCCTTCATGGAGGGTTCAATATTCGTCACACTGTAAGTGGTGATCTATCAGACGGGAGACATTGTCCTGACTGACATCTGTGACAAGAGGAAATTACATTTATCCATAATGATACAGAAAATGTCTTCAACCATCAATTTTTAAATGCAAATTGGCAATAATTTTAATCCATGATTATTTCTACACATCTGGTAAGTTCAGTAGGAGGTAAAAATTGAGTCTGATTTTAAGTGTGTACTAACACCACAGTCAGTATAAACAGGTTTACACTGATACCTGATATAGGAAGTGAGGTGTCAGTAAAGACAGGTTTACTAAGTACCAGAGATAGGGACTGAGGTGTCATTATAGACAAGTTTACTATGTACCTGGCATATGAAGTGAGGTGTCAGTATAGACAGGTTTACTTGTACCTGACATAGTGGCACTGAGGTATCAGCGACAGGTTTACTATGTACATGACATAGTGACCCTGAGGTGTCAGTATAGACAGGTTTACTATGTACCAGACATAGTGACCCTGAGGTGTCAGTATAGACAGATTTACTATGTACCAGACATAGGGACTGAGGTGTCAGTATAGACAGGTTTACTTGTACCTGGCATAGTGACCCTGAGGTGTTAGTATAGACAGGTTTACTTGTACCTGACATAGTGACCCTGAGGTGTTAGTATAGACAGGTTTACTATGTACTTTATATAGAACAAATGAAATGTCAGTATTGACAGGTTTCCTTAGGCATGTACATACCTGATATAGGGACCCTGAGTTGTACACTTTCGGCCTTTCGTATCCGGTATAAGGATAATGCCACCACATGTTTGCACCAAAATATATCTTTGTCTCCACAGCCACATTTTACTGAGGTAATTTTACACCTGGAAAGATACAAAAATACATTGATTATAATATTGAATATAATATTTCATTATTCTTAACAGAATGTTCATAACAAACTTCTTTTTTTCCAGATCACTATTTTTCAAGTAGCATTCTTGTGATAATTTTTCTATGATGGAATACAATCTATTAAGCATGCGGTCAGTAGCTTTTTTTTACGTCAGATGAAAACAGATTATTAATTTCCTGAACAAGGGAGTTCTGAAAGAGTACATGAAACGGACTCCACAGAGATCTCTTTGAAAACATTACTTCAAAACGACAAACTGACTCCAGGAATTAGTCCCAGGTCCCAATCCCAGTCCACCCCACACATTTATATTGATGTTTTCTGAGGGGGAGTCAACCATCACCGTGGAAACCAGACATCCCTCAGTTCCATGTTAGACCTTGCTCCAGCTTTGATCTAGAATAGTCTAATAGTGTATTTAGGAGTTGAAGGGTACCAGAAATTGTTTTCAATGTAAGCCTAGAGGTGTAAATTAGCACCCTCAGATGACAAGATGGCTATCAGTGAACAGCTGTTTTAACTTCCAAATTTGAAGAGCACATGAGGTCTGCACAGGAGTGATATGACCTCCAACTTGGTTCTCTGCATTTCATTACTTCTCTTTCATTGATGTTTTTGAAATGCTTGCTTGATTCTACTATTTCACTAGCTAATATATACACATTGTATAACTACTTTATAATATAGAGATATTTTTCATACTCTAATTTATTTTTAGGATTTTCAACTTCAAGCACGAAAACATGTTTGGATTAGTATAAACAAGTTTTCCATACTGTGAAGGAAATTGCCCAATAACCAAAACATTGAAAAAACACTTCACAGATCTTCCAATATTAATTTTTAAGTTTCACTCGTTAAAATCAAAACCCTGATAAATCACCACTAAATCACTTATACATTCATACACCTGTGAATTATATTTTAAAAGTGAGATTGCCTTAGTAATGGAGCATATGTAAGTAACACTTTGATGTGGTTCATAAGGAAATACTATATTTCTAGTCTGGCTAGGATTGAGGGATGACCTTGTCAGACCTAACTCATGAAACCTCTATATAAGGCCCTTCACACCTGTGATATGTCATTTCAGTGTGTAGACTTTGTAAGTAACCATCATTACTGCTACATTTATACGCCTCGGATCCTTTGATGATAATTACCATTGTTTAACTTTTGTCTTTATATGTGTTATGCTAATAGGAACTTTCTATATTTGAACACAGAACAGCTGTGACATGTTTCATGTCTTCTTTAAGTTGGAATATATTTCTTTTATATTTTTTTTAAACTTTACCTGATGATCACAATTCTTTCTCAGCTATACCTTGTTGTCTTTGGAACTACGACTCCCACTAATTTATAGCTCTATACGACACTAATTATAAAATAAAACAAAGCGAGAAGGAGCAGGTTCCCCCCTCCCCCCCCCAAAAAAAACATGATTAAGTGTGATCTTTACCTTTTACCTTGACCGATGATATGACTACCTTAAATCCAATCGAGTTTAGAACCTGATATTACCATACTATGGTGTAAATATAAACTAAATCTGATTGGTTCTCTCACAGCAGTTTATATATGAATCTGTATTACAGCTTGTGGTCCAAGTAAATACCAGTTTATATATATATAAAACTGGGTGTTTCTAAAAATAGAATTACTTTCACTATCAAACCAATAAATCTTGCCTGCAATTAGTATTATGAAAAGCATCTTTCAATGTTTAAAAACAACTGTAGCATTTAGGTTTATTTGATTAATTAATTAATACTCGTGAAATTATATTGACTGTCAACAATGCATTTTTCTTGAACTTATAAATCCCTGTATCGACCCCAAGGCAAGATCTATAACTGTATTCTGATACAGCTATACTTTTAACACACTGAAATATGTCATATAGCGTTTTCTGATTCTAAATCTCCCTAATTTATACATTTTCCATTCAGTACATCAAAGGACGTGAATTTCATTTGTCAAACCATCAAAACATATTAACAATATGGAACATCCTTTTTCACATACAGCCCATTTTTATATTTTTTATTTTTATATTTTTCCATGTACCAGTAGAATACAAATTTCTGATATAGATGTTACTGACAGTTACTGTTTTTATTGAGGATTTTTTTATACTGCTACAGATGTTATATCGGCATTGCTAAATTTTAATTGAAAATTAATTTCTGGGCTTTTTAAAAATGTATTGGATCAAACAGTTAAGTTCCTCATACAGAGAGAGCAAAACCTCGACATTTTATGACACAGTTAATCCTATTTTACCGACAAAGATCAAAACCTGTGTACATGTTGCAACACCAATCGTCCTGTCATGAAGACAGATGAAAACCTCCACATTTTACGAACATCTGTGACACATATAGAGGCAGATACTGCACAAACCTGTATAATGACAATAACTGGGAAAAATCCACTTTGAATAAAATATTCTGTGAACCTGTTACTTACAATGAAAATATGGCCCCCATTTATATAATTAAATATATATGTATTTATGCATGACCTAAATGTAGGGGAAGGTCGCACTGCAGGTTACGCACAGCTGCGAAAATTACACACCTGGTGAGCTGAAACTCAGTGTCGCGCTACGTAATTAGTGCATGTGTTTTACATGTACTGCAATAATATACTGCACATGCTAAACATGCTGGTGGGCGCTAAGTCTTATGACGAATGGATCAGTATGAGAGGAGCTAAACATGCTGGTGGGCGCTAAGTCTTATGACGAATGGATCAGTATGATAGGAGCTAAACATGCTGGTGGGCGCTAAGTCTTATGACGAATGGATCAGTATGAGATGAGCAACCATAGTGAACTTGTTGCTTCCAAGTGACCAGTTTTTTCATATTTTTTTCAGGAAAACTAACATGTATTCAACATAACAGCATTTCATTAACCCATTCATCCCTAAGGTCACATTTGAACCTTACAAAATTAAAGACTGGGAAAGTCCAATATGTAGGGGTGAATGAGTAAGGTAGCATTAGAACAGAAAGGCAGGGATACACGTACAATATCTGTTCCCCTTGCAGCTTTGTCTAGCATGTGTCTAGCATGTTTAAATTTCTGCTACATCCCCAAAACATATGACTAAAAGTTAAACTGATGCTTGGGAGTATGTGTTACAGTACATAAATTATTTATTCCTCTTATTAAAAAAAGTAAAGCAAAGAAATGTTGTTTTAACCCTTTCACTGCTATAGACCATAATGGACTCACCCAGATCAATGCATGGTAAAGTCTACTAAAGTTACATAGGGGTGAAAGGGTTAAAATTCACATGCACTTATTTTCTTCCACAACCAAAGTGTCGCAGTACTCTCAGTTTGAATGTTACAAATGTACGGACCATCCTTCCCACGTGTCTGTGATACCCACCCTCAAAACGTGCCTCACAATATGCACATGTACAAGGTGCAACCCATTGTACTACATAATTATCTCCCCTGTTTTTATTTGTAAAACGACACAAAAATCTATATTCAAATAGAAGTGCTCGGATAAAAGAGGTTTTTCATCAATGAAAGACTTCTATCAATGAATACCCAATGAGACTCAAAAGAAGAATTAATTCTTGCATAAGTAATATGCTAGATGCTTAGGGTGGTCTTACATTGTGAGGAGAAAAGAAATATAGGATTATAAGTTACCTTTTATCAAGCATTGCTCTACATAAAGGTACCGTAAGCCTACCTAAATCCTCAGTCTTATTTACTGCGGATTACAGAAAATTAAATGGGAAGCTATTCAGGGGGGAAAAAAGGCCTCGCATGGCTTTTAATGCATCTGGGCAGGGCGTGTACAATGGGTGTACAATTGATTCTGTTGATCTAGACTGGCAATGGATTTCCAGTTCAGAAATATCTCTGATTCACTGAATCCAGTTTACTTTAACTCTGTCATGTCAAGTCGGCAGCCAATTATAGAGCTGGTGCATTCCACTGTTAATTCATCAAACAGCTTGGCTTTAACGATCATTTCCAAGGACCCCAGATCAATAGGGAAACACAAGATTTATATAATCCTTGTTCAGTGCCCATACAGTTGGCTCCCACTCTTTTGTACTGCTAAGCATCTCTGTGGCCCAGTCGACTAAATAACAAGTGCCTGAATGACATTGATCAGATCCTGTTCTCCGGTGTGATTTATTAGAAATCTTGACGACTGTAATGTGCTCTGATTCACATATTCATTAAAGTGTATAAAAAGAAGGGAACTGCAAGATCCTTTCAGACGCCAGCATGAAAGAAACTCATTTCTTACACACACTGTAACTACATCCAAGTAGAAGAATCCGTAATAACAGTCCTTGTGATCAAAAGATGTCATGTATCCTTGGATTTGTATTTTACGTTTTCCAAAGGTACTATGTTATCCAGTTTCATATCATTATCGTTCACCGGGGATTGCATAACATCTTTCTTCTTTAAGCGATAGGAATTAATGACATGCAAAGAAACTCGCAAAGAGCTTGCCTGACACAGCATTCAGAGTGGAGAATATTATACTTCCCCATTTAGTAATGCCAAATACCATGAAATTCTGCCATGTTCACAATCAAAGGGTTTTTTATGTTGCAATGTTAGGTGTATGGACGTGGACATGAAGCCAGTGTGTGGAGGGTATAATAAAGGTAGCCCAATCCTAATTAAGGTTCAACCACCTATTATAGTGTAACCAAGAGTTTTCATCTAATTTCTTCCATTTCAAAGAACCTAGTCAACTATGAAGATACACTTCTGCGCCTCATCGACTGCTAAAGGTTCGGAGAACTGGACAATGATTCCAGTCTTCCCAGCAACCTTTGGCACAGCGGGCCAATGTGTGGAGGTCTCGCAACCTGCTGCCACACGCCAGCTATAATACTACATGTAATGTGCACTGTTGCATCATACCAGCATATAATGTAAAATTGATACGAAAAGAGGCAGGCAAGATGGGGAAGCACTCTATCATGATGTGCATTTAATATACATGTTTTATACATTTATTACCACTAATGCGCTTATACCTGCATATATCGATGAATTTGCCAGAAATTAGATCTACCGGTATATGCAACATAGAATGAAACAGGAGTCACCCTTCATTACAGGCAAGGCAATAGCATGGCCCCTCTGGTGTGTTGTCATGGAGAACAATATTAATTGGCTCAAATACAGGAGCCATCAGGAAAATCATAAATATCTGCAATATTTATGGGGAAATGGTAAAACCTTACATGAAATGCACATATTCTGTAGTCATTTTACTCAGTAAAGGACATGCCAAGGACGTCCCAAGGTCACTATTAAAACTTACCTATCAAAGTTGATAGACACTTGATATGTATTGTCTGGCTCTGTGGTATACAAGGGGTTGGCAGGTTCTGTTACTGTACCACTAAGGTGAAATCCTGAAAACACAAAAACATTATTTATTATTCCTATCATAAAGATACCAGCAATGTTAAGAACTTATTTATCTCTTTTACCTTCAACAACATGTAAATTGGAAATTTCTTCTATGAAAAATACTTTTAGATATTTTACAAGTTGAAAATATGTTGAAAACTATTACCAAGGTATATTTTACACACAAGAAGCTACATTATGGTAGCATTAACTAAGACAGCAGAGTATTC
This sequence comes from Chlamys rubida, assembly GCA_032359455.1. Classification (NCBI taxonomy): domain Eukaryota; kingdom Metazoa; phylum Mollusca; class Bivalvia; order Pectinida; family Pectinidae; genus Chlamys; species Chlamys rubida. The sequence continues at coordinate 7,590 of JAUMHH010227263.1, forward strand.
TTTATTTGGCCTAATAAATAATTCTCCAGCCAGGTGTATACATGTACATGTACAATGCAAAGCTTAACAGACTTAACATTATAAAACATATGTCCTTATTCTGTTACATAAAAATTTCATTATTTTACAATAATTATGAAACGACAGCACGTCCGATCATGGAGTTGAACCCTGGACGTCCTGGTGAAAGGCTAAAGCACTACCACGGCTCACAACCAATCACTCGTTACTTTACAACCAATCTCATTTTTTTCAATTTAATACATCTATGCATAGTACATACAGGTTTGTGTTATATGCTCTCTTACGGTTATACAATGTATGTAGATGTCAGGGACATAGCTAGCCCTTGTTTCGAGTGGATTCAATGGAGAAGTGGGTCCAGGGAAGGGCCTTGGTAGGGGAACAAGGGGTGCAACAATGCAAGCAGTGTCTATGTTTTGCTTTTCTGTTTGAAAATTTTATGGAATCATCTGTGTACCAGTTGTCTATAGGCAGCTACAAGCCTGGATGTGTAATTTTTATTTATAGATAATTACTGTTATATCAACTATCAATCATAATTAGGACAGGACTGTATTTCCTTGGGACATTCAGGCCAATACAAAATACAGAACACATGTGTCCAAAGCTGTACTCAAAAGTACAGTAGATCTAACCAGCATCAATACAGGTGTCAACGTATCTTTCTTGAATAATGATTTCAAGGAGTCTACATACATCCAATGGCCAAAGAAATATCAATTTATATCAAACATGTTTTAATTTTCTTAAACATGTAGATTAAAGATTACAATTCTTACAGCAGATGTTTATCATGGAGATAAAACCACTAATATTAATTATCACAGGAACTATCAACTGTGACAAATGGTGCCACTGACACTGTCAGGATGAGTGTCAGGATGAAAAGGACGTCAGACAAAATATTTAATAAATTTATATATATCTGGTATTGGAAAAAGAAGGCGGAGAAAGGAGTTAAGGATTGATGTGCAATTAACACTTTAATGTCATAGGAAATGTCACCGACATCTACATCCCTCCCTTTTAGATCTTTTATAAGTAAACGCAGGCTGTTTTTTCTTTTTTTTTCTTTTTTCAAATACATAACAAATCCCTTTCTGTCATTGTTACGCACACTCTCTAGTACAGTAGATATGACTTAACTCGAATAATAACCACAATCCATCATGAACTGTAAAAATACAAGCAGATCATGGGCAGTCAACCTGACCTCATTTCAGGAGTATAAACTATACAGTGGTGATTTTCTGTGTGACAGAGACAGCGTGTCTACTATACTATAGTACTAATGTATCTCCCCATGACTGTGTATAGCCAAATAATGACTTTTTTATAGGAAACTTGTCACTACAAAGTTGTACATGTACGCACACTTATGTTTACCCTCCGAGGGCGTTGGAGTGCATGTGGCCGAGAGACCTGTATTATAAGTACAGTACATACATGAACTCTTGAATTGCTGACTGTTTATATATATATATACAGTCAGTATGTCGTGAGAAAAACTATCAAGTACATGTACATGTCAATCGTCAACTAAACAATATCATCAATCTGGCAGTATAAAATAACAAAATCTCCTCATTTTACATACTTTAGATTATCAAAAAAAACAAGTAATGAATTCCATTTCAGATCGTAAGTAATGAATTCCCATTATTAAGAAAATAGTTTCTACAAAATACGGATTTGCTTTAAGATACAACGTTAAAAAATTAAGCCACTATTTTATGCATGTTTCACTTTAAAATGAAACAAATATAAAATATAATGATCTTCCCATTGAATACCATCTTATTTCAATTGATGGCAAAATATACCTGTACCAATATTTTCACTTGTTATGTAAGGAAGGTATACTGTCATACGTACTCCTGAAATAAATCATCTATATATAGTTACAAAATAATTTACAAATACATATATATTTATCATCAAAATCCCAAAAATGACAGGTAAGTGTGCTCCGACACTGTCCTTTGTCGTAAATGCCTAATTTGCTCGGTAATTCTGACATAAGTGTGCAGATTTACAAATAGGAAGTCTTTGTGATTTGAGAGAAGTGTCGCACTATATTTAAAAGTCAATTGTCACAATATCACTTATAACAGAAAAGTGGAAGTCACCAAGAGCAATATACAAAATAATCGGAGTTAGGTAATAAACGAGCCCTGCACTAATGCTCACCTATACCATTGAGTACAATACCTGTCTGTGTGCTGGTGTACCTGTACCTCCGGTTACCTGTTCAACCAGGTATGATACAATGACAGGTATATGACAGGGGTCAAGGGTCGGAGGTTACACACTGATTGATGATGTAATTTACGACCAGATACACTAATGGTGCATGACAGCCAATCAAGTTCACCCAAATGACAAACTTTTTACAGCGAAACTATGAAACCTGATCTTGGATGTGTCTTCCTGTGTACGAATTAGGTAGACCTAACTGTACCCTCTAAATCACCTGGCCAGTGATCACATCGTAATTATAATAACGGGTTACGTTTGACCTGAAAGTCTACTGACCCTGAACCAGGATAGGATGTCCAATGTGTAGTGAACCGTGACGGAGAGACTCCCCCACACAGGCCCACACCTATAGGCTAATTGTATCCTTATACTCCGTCAAACCTTCGCCACAGTAGCATGAATGACCATTTGATATGTACACACAACCCACGTACACATTCTTTCTCTATTCATAAAATTTAATGCTAATAAGGCTTGTTAAGTTATAAAATTTCAGACAAAGAATCGCCATGTTTACAGAATAACTTGAAAGTGATATTTGTTGGTTTTTACAAAGCATTCACTGAAATCAATTAGGCAAACGGTTTAATGGTAATTCCCCCCTCAGTGATGAATGAATGAAATAGAAACATCATGTTTGCACCAAAACCATCGGAGTGATGTCATTCTTCAAACTCACTGACGTAAATTTAAAATTCAGATCCGTATCGTTGTCACGAATGTGACAAATAGATGGAATTTCAAGAAAACAAACTTCTTATGAATGAAGATTTAAAACCCTATAGGTATATTGCTTTTGCCATGAAAAATACCAATTACCAGCTGTCAGTTTTACACTTTTATACCACAAACATCTGTACTTGTTCACTCACTGTCGTCTGTATATTACCAGAATAATATCAGTGAATCCAAGGTTTACCGTATTTGACAAAATAAAGGCGACTGCTGAAATAGCCCACCACCCAAAAAACCTAAACATCTTTCAATTTTTGGAATTCATTCAGTTGGTTTTGTGTGTCAGTTGGTTACATGAGTATACATGTATTTAACAAAAACAAAGCTGCAATGGAAATTTTCTGCTGAAACAGTGACCATTGCAATCTTTTCGGAAAGATAAATTGCTCTATTAAATCAAAATATGAGGTTAGTTGTTTGAGGAAAACGTTGTCTAAATAAAAGCATTCCTCTTTGCATTTACCAAGTCCAATGCCCTTATTACATCAATTTCGGTACATACTGTGCTTGTTAAGTAAACATAATACTTTTTAATGTTTACCTGGAAGTATTAATTGGTATGATCACGGTAACTTTAAGGGAGATGTACTAACATATTTAATTTTTCATACAGAGCATGACTAGGCATATATATATCATTATCAACAGAAAGATGATACAGGTCAGCTATTATAAACCAATGTTTTGATCACTTGTGAAATATTTGATTTCTGAAACAGAAAGTTCATGTGCTAATACTGTCTTTTTTTCTTGTGTACTTCTGGCTAGTCCTATTTCCTGGTATTAGGGTTACCATAAACTGTACATGTCTGAAGACTATGTCTGAGGGCTACCTCAGACAGTGACTATAAACACTTGTCTATATCCCCCATGTCTTAATGGGTATCTGAGGCAGTGACCATACAATCACCTACAGACCCAGTGGCTGGGGGTTATCTAAGGCTAACAGCTGTGGGCTGGCCTACTGGTAGCCTCTCCCTAGAGGGCCTGCTGTAGTGAGACAGCTACTCATTGGCCATATTAATTAGGTCCAACTGTCCTGATCACCCAGCAGTATATAGTGCACCACACTTAATCACCCTCCCACAATGTTCAATTCATCTTCCAGCTTCTACAAATCAGTTGCTATAGCAACAATAGGTTCCTGGACCAACACAGGCCGACCGAGATTGTTGGAAACATTATATACCGTATTTTACCGGCAATAAGCCCCCCCATCCTGAGAAAAAAGATGGGCCAAAAGTTGGGAGGGGGCTTAATCGC
>JAUMHH010227296.1:0-17377 GCA_032359455.1 Chlamys rubida
GTTAAAACTTTTGTCCATATATTCTACTCCCCATATACACATGTATAATTTGAAAGCTTCTTTGTGTCTGAATCAATCATAGTGATCAGTGTTTGAATCAGTAGCATATAAGACTCCTACCCTATTAAGCTTTTAATTGACATTGACAAACAGTGAACCTATGAAACTTGCTACATATTGACATTTCTCTTTTAAACATGTTACGATTGACAATACTATTTGTATTATTCGAAGTCTAGGCCAAAACCCGTGATTGATGAAAAGATAAATCACAGACGCTCTTACCGATTAAACCGAAAGTGTGGTCATATCATGTGATGAAGTTGGAAAATATGTAAAAGATTTCTTTCATTCAACATGTAGTCGGAATCCTCTCTTGTCCTTGGTTGTCTGACAAACTCACAAAAGCAGTGTGCTGGTTCTTGAAGATGAACTTCCATGACATTTTAATAATAGAATCTGCTTGTGTTCATGTAGCAGATATCCGTGTTGGTTTTCTAAAATCTAACCATCAGACCGGGACCAAAGTTGGAATACTCAGGGCTGTATCTAACCATCAGACCGTGACCCAAGTTGGAATACTCATGGCTGTATCTAACCATCAGACCGTGACCAAAGTTGGAATACTCAGGGCTGTATCTAACCATCAGACCGTGACCAAAGTTGGAATACTCATGGCTGTATCTAACCATCAGACCGTGACCAAAGTTGGAATACTCAGGGCTGTATCTACCCATCAGACCTTGACCAAAGTTGGAATACTCAGGGCTGTTTCTAGACTCAAAGTTGACTGAATCACGATTACCGGAGGTACAAATCGAAATTTTCTTAGATGTTGTTAATTCGTTAAGGTGAAAGAAGTCGTGTACAAAACATGACTTTCTCTGTCTTCCCCGACGCATGAGGATTGTTTGTCGTTAGACGACACTATCATAGCAAACCAACAAAGAGGTAGTGGTTAATTGGTCTTCAGATTTGGTTCCTCTTCTTTAAAAATTGGATTTTTTTTTTTTTACTCATTTCATTAAGTATTCCCTCCTCGTTTGAAGGATTAACCTTATATCATTTGCTTTTGATTAGGAGGTCCATCACTGGAACGAGACATACATGTTTCTTTGTGACATTTTATGACTGTGGAAATTATTTCTCAATGACATTCCAAAGTGAAGTACAACTTGAGGTACATACGTGAACTAACGTCCAAGTCAGCTCTCCACAATGTTGTTGTTCATGATATTCACATTCCGGTTTAAAAAATATTACCGAAGCTGGAATATCTATTCTGGAATCCTGTAAATGAAATACTATATAAAGTATAAATAGTCTGTTGTAAACAAAATGTATAGATTTGTAACGTTATAGAGGGATATGTATAGACACCTATACCTTTTCGCTGTACTCTTCAAATGTTTCAAAACACTCAAATACACAAGGAATTTCCCTTTTTTTACTTGAAGTACCACTGATGGTTTCTAAATCGTCAAAAAATGCCATAATGGTTCAGTAAATTGTTCTCTTTGTTTGGCTTTCTAAAGCCACAAACACGATTTTCAAACAGACGGATTTTTTCGTATAAATGTCTAGCTATGATTTCACCATACAAAGCGATTAACTCTACTGATGGATTACCATTCCACGAGGTTGGTCGTTTACTTTATTTGCATCTACAAAAAAAACCTCCGGAAATACATGCTTCATGTTATTTCGTATTTATAGAACGAAAAAAGAATTCCAGATGCGCATGTTCCGACGCCTTTTTCGGTTCCAAATCTTTCAATGTTGTTTTTGATTATCAGCTGTGCTACGAGGTCGAAAATTGGGATCATACCCTCAGAAACTACCTACGTGTACAGGGTTGAACTGTTACCGGACATGTTTCCTCCTGCAGGGCGGTCTGATGTCCCCAGTTGTACATTCTTTAATTTGTTCTAATGACAAGCGAACACATGACTACAGCCAACACGTGTTTTTTACCACAAGTCTGTACATACATTACTTTTCTTGTGTCTAACAAACAAATTCTGTTACATAATATCTTGCCTTTTAGTACTACCATGCATTATAAGTGCTCCCCGTTCCCGTGACTATAGCTTCGTTGCGACAACTCAATGGCTATTAAACGGTCGTATACAAGCAGCACTGTACATATTCGTAGGGTGGTTCCAGGTCAGGGCTACATCGTCCATCACGAATTAAATCTGTTTTTCATTCACCTGTGCATTGCAAGGTTTTTAGACGACCATAAAGTTACAATCCTTTGCGTCTTGTAACCTTCATTCACGAGCATAATATCTTTATATTCCCATTAAATCAATTTCTGGGCGATTTTCGCTTAGTGGCACATGTAACCCGGTTTAAATCGCGAGATCTTCGGTGTGACTCCTGGTTGGGTTGTTAAAGGTGTCGCAACTTTAGTAAAGGCACTGAACTGTAGCTCCGGGCACATGTCAACACTGAACATAGGTATAATTGAGTCTTGATAATCCAGTCACATTTAATTTTTGTTCCTAGCTAAAACCAAATGGGTTGTGAGACAAAAGGATTTATATGTACACTCCTACCTCCGCCTCCTAACAGCGGCTAGATAACAGGTCAACCATATCAATAGTAGAGCGACTATTTACGAGCATTAGGGCCATGTAGACAAAAAAACATAATAACTCGAAATTTCGACTTAATAACTCGAAATCTAAAGATAATAACTCGAAACTTCGAGTTACTAACATGAAAAAACGATTTTTGTATCTACATGGCCCTAATGCTCTTCCGTAACTATCAAATCCCAGCACTGGTTATATTTTCGTACTTTACATAGGGGGGGGGGGGGGGGGGTGTGTCCAGAAAAATCTGTAGCAAAATAAAAATACCGTTAAAGACGAATGTGAATTGTCAAACAATCGTGATCTGTATTCCTGTTTCCCGTTATTTTGTAACCTTACCTTTAGCATGACGATGATGATCTCTTCACAACTAGACTCCATGAATAATGTGTCAATTATAATTCCAATTTTTTTTTACATTAACAACATATCAATCTCCCCGCTAACAATTGGTTTACTCCAGAGTATGTTCTAAGCATCAGGGTTATCTACACAGATGTGTCCTGGTGACCTGAAACGTACTTCTACGTTTTCAAACATGATCGTTATTATGACCTTATTTCATGAGGAAGTACAAGTTTCTGATGTCTTAGATCCTTACCATCCTTTATACCAGTATTTTACTGTATTTCCCACTAAACACCAAGAAGGATTACGCGCATGCAAAATGCGTACACTTTGGGGGCATCTGGTTCCTGTTTGATTTCCTTTTGTTTGTATGTCTCGTCCTTTTCGTATTTTGCATTTATCTTTTTTAGCATACAATATTGTTTATTGATTGAAAATATTTTTCTGACATAATTGCACATGTATTTTAACGCATATATTCATCAATTAAGGTATGGTTTCTTGAGTCAGTAAAGTTAAATCAGTTCAAAGAATAGGTTTTCTTTAAAGAAAGAATCTTTGGTATTATTACCATTGTAACATCAACGTTGCTTTATATATTGAAACGGAAATATCTCTCCTATGGGAATGTTCAATGTTTATTCAAAGGAAATACCGCAATTATGTACACTGAATTGTATCTTTTATTAAAGGAATATAACTCCATTATGTAAACAACTTTTTGTAGAATATCTAAAGGATTTAACTATTATTTGAATTTCGTGTTGTAAAACAAATGTCAAATATAGAAAAGCACGCATTTTCTTAATTATTTGAATATTAAAGGTGCGTCAGATATAATATGTTGAAGGGATGTAACTTTTATTTTCATAACGTTTCTTAAGATATTGACAGCAAGCAACTATTAGTTTAATGGCGTTTTGTGGTGTATTTGAGGGATATACTATGTAACTGTTATTTTGTAGTGACGTTTTATAACAAGTTGATAATTAACAATTATTATCTTAATGACGATTTCAGTAATGTTTTCTAGAACATCGATTGGATTAAACTCTATTAATATATACTCAGAAGTGGATAGACCATCAGGTGAATTTATTATGCGAATGTGATATAGAGTCAGGTGGTTTAGAGAACTCTGCTTCATTTATATTGTAAGCTCCAAAACGCTGACGCTGTAATTATATGGGGTTGGTAGAAAACAATACCTGGAACGTTGATATTAACCACATGCGTGTGAGATGGTTTAAAGTAATGTTGTATCATCAGTTGTGACCTATCTTCACTGTTAAATGTTAAGTGGTAAAGTATAAACAGTACAATTTCGTTGATGTCGTAAACTTTTATTTACAAAATCTCTGAAGCGAGCAAACATGAGGACAAGATGTCGTCACCAGAATCACACTCATCATAATGTCTCTAATGTCGATGTTATGCTTGTAAAAATTCAACGATGAATGTAGCTGTTATCTTCGTCCCCCGGAATTCCTCCCCTTCCTGAAAATATACATAATAAAAAATATTAAAACGGAAGAAATGATAGATTTTTCTGACATATTGTCGAAGGATATCTCACTTTCATCGTATATTCATTTGCAATTTCATCAAAAAAGTAAGTAACCGTGTTCTAACAGAAGATTATAATATTGTTATTATTGCATGTAATATATATTCACATTAGTTTTGTTTATAAATTATACATCATTTAGACTTCGACCGATATTGTGCGTTTGCATTTTTGGTAAAAATTACCTCTTATTACAGCAATGCTTTTTTGAGAAGAAGTATATGATAATCTCCAAAAAGTGCCTTCTAAAAAGTGAATTTCTAAAAATGGACAGACGTAAGGACACCATTCAGTGGTTGGCTAATGTTCAGAGTAATCGGACCGAAAATCTCCAGGTAAGTTAATATTTGTTAAATGTCACATTTATGACATTTGTTCAGTGAACGGAGTATCGGGTCATTGTAACGACTGTCTCAAAATAATTTCTTCAGTCATATTTATTAAAATTTCTCAAATAAAAAAGACCTTATATAAGATGAAGAGGTGTGCCATGCCTTGTTCCAGGGAAGACGCAATGCGACAGATATCAATGAATTGACACTGATAGAGTAAAGGGGAGGACAGGTAATTATAAATAACCGAGTTATAACAACGGGATAAGTAGATTGAGAACAATTTCTGCTTAAGTGGAAATGCAGTTAACTATTCTTTAGGGAGCATAATATTGACCTATTTCGGTAACGAAATTGGAAACAGCAATCCAAAACCTTTCGCTTACGCTTCGGAAGCGTTTACTTTGCATTTAAACGGAAGTAAGTGAAACAAATCAGACATTGACCAGCGGAATTTGAAAAGAAATAGTTCACACGACATTGCATTTACGTAAATTTTGATATTTAACAAGTCCTGACCTTAGATTGGTGATTATGGGTCCTCGCTGTCGACCAGGTTGGCTTTTGTCTGCATAACAGTTTGACATATGGAGTATATCGACGCCAGAGCTTCCCGTACCTCCTCAACATTCGTTGGACTATTGTACATAGATCGTTTTCCAAAAAATAAACTGTTCATATTAGGGTTCATGCCTCTTCTTCCAAACAACAATGGCTGCTGTCCAAGCAGACGACTGAGAGCGCGCGTGCTCGGCTGTGATTGGCTGGCATGGGATAGAAGGAGGAGCGTAGAGAATACCAAAGCGGTACACACTATTTTCAGGTTCATCTGAAAGGATAGAAGAGAATGCTCAGTGATTAATTAACTGAAATGATAAGATGTCATATATTTAAGTATTCTTTATAACTGATTTACCAATAGCCATAGTTTGTGAATTTGAGAACGGATCAGGAGCCGATCCCTCTCACAGTAGAGAAAGAATGTAGAACTTGTTGTCATAGTCTCTGGATAAAAGGGAGGGAAGCCTTGCTATGTCAAGCATCAACTGGTAAGCAGATAGCGCCATCTATATCCGGTGTCCTATATATTTTACATGTTCTTTATTTGTTATAATGAAACATTAAATCTCAGGTCATGTTTTACAGAATTATGAGTATTTGAAGAGAATCCAGCGCTCCAAAAACGTCTTATCAATTATCTTCACAATATCAACAATAAAATGCTCAGCTTTGTTCCGTTTAATTGCCACAAATGTCGAACATGACTTCAAATACCTCGGCAAAATTAATTTTGACATATTGGAACATACATGTGCACTGCTATTTTTTTTAATGCAAATTGTTACGAACAACACATCCATGAAATAAAGGTGTTTGTAACAGGTGATATACACTTTTAAAACTAAAGCTAAACATGATATTGAATTGAAGAAATTATGTCCTTTCACATGGAACATTTTATAACAAGTAAAAATGTGAAATGTACCACAAATTCTTTTTTGCTTTAATCACCTTCCATGTAATGAGATGTTATTCCTAATGCCAATAATTGTCATGGAAGCAATTGATTCTTATATCTACATAACTTCTTGGTTTTATCATTTTTCAATTTATACAACAGTCATCTATCAGTGGTTTACAACGCTTTCAGTCGGGCAGTATCTTTTAAGGATCTCTGTCCCACAACAGGCTAATAAACGCTACAGCATTACACTGTAGTTTTTCAAACATGCAGTAACCCCCCTTAATTTCGTTTTAGATATAACTGTATCTGTACGACTTGGCTTGGTGTAACTATGACGAGGTAACTCACTAGGTGGGAGAGACAGGGTAACGACTTGGCTAGGGTATAACTATGACGAGGTAGCTCACTAGGTGGGAGAGACAGGGTAACGACTTGGCTAGGGTATAACTATGACGAGGTAACTCACTAGGTGGGAGAGACAGTGTAACGACTTGGCTAGGGTATAACTATGACGAGGTAACTCGCTAGGTGGGAGAGACAGGGTAACGACTTGGCTAGGGTATAACATGACGAGGTAACTCGCTAGGTGGGAGAGACAGTGTAATGATCGGAGGTCCAGTGTTAAAATCCGTGATACCAGAGAAAAAAAAGTCCACAAAATATATTATTATGTTGACGTATATCGCTACGTAAATCAAATGACACTGTCAAATTAATGGAGGAAAATAATTACTATCCGAATTTACATTAATAATGTTATATTCTGTTTAAGTACCATCGGGTGTATAACTATTTACCATTTTAACATATCATTATACCAAGTATTGAATGTTAACTAATATTGATGTGTACAAAGAATATGATATCACAGCTAATTTTAGTGTGATAACTGTTGTACCGTGGCATCATAAATGTAGTAAGTACAGTAAGGGTTAGTTTAGGCTATTGCCACATATTTTGTTCAGTACAAACCGATATCGAGTATTTACATCACCATTTTACATAACCCATACCATTTCAGGAGCAAATGAATGTTACTCATCTCGTATTGATAAAATATGCATATGTAAAATGATAGTAATACATAATATTTGTTTATGGACTAAAGTCTTACATAGAACTATAGCTTAAATTAACAATTAGTAGTATAAACAATGATTTAAAAACTACAAATATCTCTTCCGTGCTCGACTTGTATTCTTTGATTTATCTTGTATCAACCAAAACACTTTCTATATACTGATTACGTTGTTTCCTTCAAGAACTATATTCCGTACCCAAACTCATGTCACTTTATTTGAGTCCACTAGCATCTTTAAATTCTTGATAGCTTAGCGCATTGTCAGCTAAAATTTTGTAATGTTATGCTTTTCAAACCTCTAAACGGCGCGAAATGCCGCATGGGTTTGATATGTAAACACTTTGTCCACTTCCAGTGCTTCCCCATGCGTGAACGCCTTCTAGGGAATTGAGGCCGCATACAATCAACAAAAATATGATAGTAAACCCCTGCGATATCCATATTTTTTACATTATACTAGTAAAATATCATAATTTCTCCATTTGGAATATTTGCGTCGTGCAACGTGAAAAAAAGTAATAAATAGAAACTTTAATGGTCTTCCCGTTATAAACGATAAATAAATGTCCCTCGTATAAAATGAATATGTGATAGCAACCAAATGCAAAAAGCCAGCGTCGTGGTAAATATGTCTTCGTAGCAGACTCGATAGGCTATAACTTCTTTAACAAGTATCCTCAACTAGGTATTAATATTAATATATTATTCAATTAAAAAGGGGTGATGATTGACAATCTAACCCAGGAGACAGCTAATGTTTTATTCAAAAGTGTATAATCATATAAAATATTTGTAAAACAAATTGCGACATGTCTAAATGATATTTTACGTAAATCACATACTCTATCCTCTCTCTCAGAAGATGACGTTATTAAAATATTTTTTACATTTAAGCATGCAGTTAAAAATGTACAGTTTCCTGCCCTGTGACACTGACTGAGTGTCAAACGTGCAACATATGAGGATAGCAAGAGTTAACAGAATATTCTGAACATTACTATAAATGCCATTAATATCCAAAGAATAAATTCAAGGGTGCATGATCTGTCCCTCGTGGTTGTTGGACTGCCAGTTAGTGGTGTTCATCAACAGGTCTGGTGTGCAGCAGCTTTGCTACATTTTATTGTTTAGAATAATTTCAAAGGAAGGTATTGGGACTGTTATCTCTACCGTCGGTACAGTGTAGGTTATCTCTAGTCAAACACATTCATGCTTTAATTGGTATTTTAGAGCAATTTTGAAAACATCCTAATTCAAAAAATAAACAAAACATTTTCGTTAAGCTCATACAAGACTACGTTGGGTAAAATCGCGCTTACACGACATTTTACTGTAGACGGTCTATAGATATGCAGAAATAATTCCCTGGTTAAAACTTAAGAAAAGCAGACTGACAAATTGATTTTAGAATCCAATTACATACTCAGATCATATCTGAATTCCATGTCTACTTAAGTCGTTACGTTACCTTAATGGATGGACATGTAGATTGAAAAAATCCCTCACCTACCATAAAATACCATCACCTACCATAAAATACCATCACCCGTATTGAAAGTGGAACGGCACTTCACTCGATAAGACTCTAGGATTTAATTTGATTTTTTAATCATGAACCTGCAAATACAGACCTACTATATAATAGACAGTTTTACGACATAGGTATTGAAATAAACACGTATAATGTAAAATGTTTAATGTTAAATACAGTGTAAACCCTGACAATAAAACTTGATTGCATCATTATTATATACGACCAGTCTGATAAAGCCTGGTCGGCTTGCATGGTTCTTATTTTGATATTTGCGACGTTAATAAACAATCATATTTTGTAACGTGATGTTCAAAAACCTTTGTGTTGCACTTCATTTGTCATTTAGTTGTAACGATACAAGGACAGGTGCTATTATTGTGATGGTGTCATGTGAAACATTTAGTATGAAGCAAAGCAGAGGGGGAAATGGTTTCGTTATATAAAAAGGTTGAAAAATCCATATGAAAAGGTCGAGGAAATACAAAATAAGTCACAAAAGGTGGGGGAGTGGCTAAGGAGTCTGATCGCCTACGTCACTGGCCCTCCATCACTGGGCCACGTCCTTAAATGGTCATAGCTGTTAATAGGATATATTATACAATAAACGTAATTAAATTAAAAATGTTAAACGTATTTGTGCTAAATAAACCCTTTTGTTTAAACAATATTGCATTAAGTTGATGTACATAATTAGAGGACTTCCACGATAACGCTTTCTGTTAGGTCTGTGATACCACAGATTCCTAGTCAGAGGAGAAACTAGTCATTTTCAGGTTTCAGGTTTGGATTTAACTTTCTCCGTTTGTTGATAAAATACCGCTGTTCAATAATGCAAATTATTGAACACAAACAAACATAGACAAGACGTTGTGAATACAAATATAAATCATTGCATGCAAATAGTTTATTTTTGAACGCAAACAAAACCACATGAAAATAAAGAAAACTATAATATTGATTACAGATGTAAGATTATCAAAGGTAAAGTTACAAATTTAGTTTTAATCAGAGATGTTTATATGCCCATATATGGATGAGGGTTTTTTAACAAAAAACATGTGCTCTTTATAAAAAATATATCTGTTTATATATATTCAATTTATTATAATTTCTGAACGACTGACACAACATATTTAACAGCGATAAGAGTTTGATTCTGCTAAACACTTATTGACGAAGATGACATATACTGACTAACATCTTCCGTTGCTTAAAGAACATGAACCCATTCAACTTCCGGTACACATACACCATATTTTCCAGAATATAAAAATCTAACCTTACTAAAAAGTTAGTTTTATATGATGAGTAAATGTAAAAACAAGGTGAGTGATCGCTCTATCTTTAAATTTATCCTAATGCAAATAAATGGATAGAGATTTTAACCCGACAGCCATAGTCGTAAAACCTATATGCGTGTCCATAACAGTCGCTACAGCCCATTTTGGGCTGATTGATGTCAGACAAAGGACCAATTAGTCCCTTTTAACACCATCAGCTATGACACTGATGAGTAATCGATTATTAATGATTGATTTTTTTATCCAGACAAAATATTTCCCTGGTTTTGAGATCAAAGTGCCTAGAAAACATCGGACTAGATTAGATTCCGTTGACTTACAGGCTATTATGTAATATATACCTTGTCAATTTCTTTTCTCATTAATGAAATAGGATTCTTACAGATTTATCTGGGATATGTCTACGCTAATTGATTGTTATGACACATTAATGATATTTATTGTATTTAGATCGTGTGTTTATCTTTACCTGTCACACAAGTAGGGGATCTTAGCCAGGAGTATGTACACAGATAATGTCGAGAGTGTACAGAGCAGATTTACCGAGTCTACCTGGAGGAAGCTACCAGTATCTATGACAAGGGTTATGGCTACGACACATGGAAATGGGTACATAAGGTTCAGCTGTCTGTGTTTGGAAACAATTTATTCAAGTATTCCATTTTTAATCTAAAGAGACTGCTCGTCGGAAAATTTAGGAGCGAATTATATGTATGGTTGATTTGATTTTTGCTTTGTATCATTTTCATTAGAATATTATTGCTCAACCAAAGTAACAACTCACTTATCAAGGGGAACTTTACGGTTCACAATAGCCGAGTCAAAAAATAGATGATTGCCGCCAGTGAATGAAAAAAAAATATACAGAAGGTGTTTGTATCCACACAGAAACAGAACGTCGTAGTCTCAATATAGGACCAGGCTGTTGAGGTTTTCATATGGACACACAATTATCCTTAAAACTAAAAAGGAAAACGCTGTACCTTCAACCAACCAATTTTCTTCTTTGTTGTTGTTCCGTCAAGAAGATAGGTTATTGAATCTCGACGTTCGGCATGAAAGCTCCAACTCCGAGCCACTGCAGAGTGACAACCACAGTCTGGTATCGTTATACGTCATCACATTAGGGAAGGCTTCCCATGCTGTGACACAATCACATGTATAATCGTTCTAATTTAGAGATGTTACAATTCTTCCCAGTCTAACTCTTCAACGTAATGCTAAATCGAATGTACAGTTCTTGAATTTAGTTAAATGTTATATGGAAAACACAAAAGCTTGTTGCCTCAACATACTTAAAAGTAATTTCGTCTCGAAGGAATATGATATCAGAAAAAAGTTAGGAGGATGGTCTACAGAACGATACCCTCGAACATAATTTTAACAGAATACATTTTTGTATCAAAATCGGCATTTTAACACAATAGAAAACTGGTTTGTATGTGAATAATCATCAATGTTAAATCATTGCCACAAGATGTAATTCCTCGCCAACGTCACAGACAAGTTTCAGCATAGCCATGAACACCAATGTTAATAGTCGGAGCGATATATCAATAAAGTTGGACAAACCATTTTATAACTTTGTATGTTGAATACAGTAAGTATTCGGATGATCTAAGATATTTTTAACTTAAACGCTGGTCTGTATGAATCATTTAATATATAGAGGGTTTTTTTCTTTTTCTTTTTTTTAGTACTCTGTTTTGGCTCAAAATTATGCCTATCATATGGTTTCTTGGTAGAAAGCGTCAAAACATTTCTTGATACAGTAGTTAATTCAAATTGTGACTTTTTTCAATATTTAATTTAAATATATATATGAAGTTTCATTAGAAAAGTTAGTGTATGATTAATGTGCAATAGTTATTGAGCATACATTTTAACTATATAATTATATACACTTTTTGATTGTCATGTCTGAATATTACTTTCAAATTTACAAAACTTGTGTTCTAAAAAAAATATCAATTGTCTTAATTGAATTGTTGCTGGACTCTATTTTAGTCTGGATCTTGATAGTCAATTCTCAAAACAGGAAAATTGAGAATATATATTTGGTCTTAGCTCATATTATGCATTTCTCCGTATTTCTGTGTAAACGTCGACTGTATCATCTCTAGCAATCAAAGAAAAGATATGAACATATACTATTTTGAGATTTTGAGCATTGTTAGTGATAAAACAAACCTTCCGCGCTAACACGATTAACAGTGTATACCTGTACAGCAATCACAGTCAATTATACCAAAGGAATCAAAAGATAAAAATACGTAATGGTTTGTGAAAAGTTGGTATTTAAATTAATCATATGAATTACCCAAATTAGCCTATCGGGTTTTAACAAAAATCGGGGACTAGCTATTTTCTTATGTTCTTTTTCTACAAGCACACGATGATAATATTTCAGCATGATACTGTGTACCACTCGTTCTAATATACTGACTATGTTCCTAAATCACAAAAAGTTCTGAACATGTTTATGCTCAATTTATAATAAAACAAATATCTTAAATAACAACAGTTTTTTTCAGTGCTATCACATCACTGGTATATTCTTGGCGATTCCTAGTTTTCTATTCTCCTGTTTCCACAAATGGCGATTCTGCAGTAAATGATGCCGGACAAATCTATTGGGTATCGTTATGAGTAACGCCATCTTGTGGAGTTTTCGGAAAATTGACAACGTGGGTGTGATTTGGTTTTAGGTGATCTGCTCAAGGATTTCTAAAGTAGCAGACTCCAGGCTCCTTGTTCGATCAAGCACACACGAGAGTGCCATTGTCTACGTGATGGCACTAATTAAGTTTGTTTGTAATTAATCACCAGATGATCATTAACCAATAAAAAGGAGGACATAACGATATTGTCAGTCTATTTAAAGGCATTGATTTGACCAATTTTATTCCTTAGCAATACAATACAATCCTACAAACGAACAATAGAATTGGTAAAAACAAATTAAATGATAGTTATTTAAAATCGATTCATACACGTTATGTTCGGATAGAGTCGTGTAGAACGTGATTGTTTTAATTACATTTCATACAAACAATATATATTCAAAATACCATATTACAGGTACATCATTAAATCAACACCAATACAAATGGGGTTTGATATGAGTAATTAACTCAAATCAAAGCACACCAACATAATATCGGCACGGATCATGCATGAACATGCAGTGAAGTGGACTTAAAGAGTTGTTCATCCGTAATCCGCATCGGCTAAATTGAGCAAGCATAGGATAAAATTATTGCAATTTTCCCAGATAAGTTGGCAGTAGTCGTACGCTCATACTGTCACGCCTGCCTTTGCCATATATTTCGACATGAGATGGGATATTAATCGTTTTAAACGCTTTAGCACTTTAAATGGCGCCAAGACTGAAT
Organism: Chlamys rubida; assembly: GCA_032359455.1. Lineage (NCBI taxonomy): Eukaryota > Metazoa > Mollusca > Bivalvia > Pectinida > Pectinidae > Chlamys > Chlamys rubida. The sequence goes on from JAUMHH010227296.1 coordinate 13,624, forward strand.
TATTTATCGACTAGTTGTAGTACTTACAGGAAGCAGATAATGAACATTTACCGGAAGTGCGTTATCGATATTTTACAGGTAAGTGAATCATACAAATGTACTACTATTTTCATATCAAAATGCCCGTAAATGTGTACACGAAGGTATTGTCTCGATTTTTGCATCATTTGCGTCCATTGAGAGTCCTTTGACGGCAGCGTGTAGTCTATATTGTTCAGTTGATATTTAAAACTAAACATCAAGGGTTGAAGAGATAGTTCGCAGACAATGTCTGTGGCGATGGTTTTTTATCCTTTACATTTAAAACATCATGTGAAATGACAAAATTATGATATAAACAAAATCAAGCTACTATAGCAGAAAGTATGTAGGTGTTTATAACATGTTCATTATTAATGGGATTCCTACATTGAATAAAACGCTTATTTTCAAGCTAGCCGATAGCGAGAGAAAAAAGACTGCAAGGCATTTAAGGCTTTAAAAGCAAGCTTCTTTTCTAAGAAGTCTTGGAGTATTGTTATAGTACTAAATGCGGTGTTTGGAAAAAAACACTACATCACATTGTTTTTCTTGATAACTGCTATATCATCCTCGATACTCCAGGGGTCGTGCTCACTTTTGCTGTCTGTACCCATGGATAAGTCATAGCAAAATGTTGAAGGCAGGTGGCTAGCTGTTTGATTGGTCTAAGGTAACAAAAACACCTGACCAATCGCTAGGTTGATAAACTGTCCATTGAAGATTACAGAGGAGCGACACCTAACTTCAAGTACAGTCAATTTTACTCGTACCCGACCGAGAGATTCTTTTTATGTACATCAGTGGAAGAAACTAGTTTTCCGTCTCATCCACAAGGTGGCGGACACTGAGCCTTCGATTTGTCATGACATGTTCCAGGGTAGCAGAGTGTGAAAGTGAGCGTAACCCCTGGATATCGAGGATGTGAGCGTAACCCCTGGAGTATCGAGGATGTGAGCGTAACCCCTGGAGTATCGAGGATGCTATTAGATATATCACACCTGAAATATATTTTACGGGATATCTGTCTGGTATATTACAAATGACTATATTTTACTTGGTATCTGTGTGGTATATAACACTTAACTTATTCTATTAGATTACTATACGGTTTATCACGCATGATTTTATCTCACTAGATTACTTCTAGATCGTTTTCTTTCGGGGACTTTTTTTATTGTCCTACAATGAGGACACACTGTAGTCGTTTGTTGTACTTTATTGGAGACACTGTATGTTTTATTGTCATTTATTTAAGACACTATTGTCTTTTTATGTATTTTATTGAGGCCGCTGTCGTCTTTTACTGTCAACCTTTAGGTAACATAGAATGTTAAGTATTCTGTTGAGGGTGTTCCCATGAATGTATTACCTTAAACATGTGGCTGTAATAGATTGTAAAATATAAAGAAAGAAAGAAAAACTACCACTTTTTCAACAAATAAGGACAAAATCTTAAGTCAGAAACGAAAACAAATGGAAAGACATGATGAATTCCCACAAAAGAAAAATATATTAGATACCCACAAACAAAAAAAATATAACAAAATAACATAAACATGTTTCCTACGGTCAAGTGATTCCTGTAGAATATATGGCGCCCGTAATCTTACATTATTCAAATTTAGGGAAATATGCCGGGCACCAACGACCTTAAACCTGGTTTACAACTCTTATATCATAGCAGACACTTAAATATAACACCAGGAAAGCACACAATTGAGATTTCGATATGAAGTGTGAACCTTTTGTGATTAAATCGTCTGACTCATGTACATAGTATTATACTACTGTGATGACTAGTGTACTTCTGTTCTTATTTTATATGTTATTTATTTATTCAGACATCAAAACCGTGTTCAAGCAAGACTATTATTTTTTTTAAATACATTTTGATAAAGAAATAAAGGTAACCCAGAAATTGTACAAATGTATCTCTCTTGATATAATATCAAGGTAAAATACAAAAATAACAAGTCAATGATAATTGCTATACCAATAGCTTAACGTCATGCAAATACTGGTATCTTGTTACAATTACAACCCTGAGGCGTCAGGACTAAACACATGCGGTCCTTTGGGCCTCTTTTTAAAATAAGGGCAAATCGTACGTCTCTATTTAGGCCCCTGATGTATCATTAGGTTCCGGTCCTATTCTTAAGGTCGCGAGGGAGTACTTCTGGCAAATTATATAAACCATGTATTCGAAAGTCAAGTAGTAAAGTAGAAAAGAAGCGGGATGTCAGTCCCTCTTGGACCATTTTATTTTATCCTGAAACTACATAAATGTCAATCTGCAAACTCATCTCTCTCAAAACACGAACAAATCTAGGTGTTTTAAGATTTATTGGTTTACATGGTAAACTAGGTTCTCTGAACCATTTTGTGGTTAAAATGTTATTTTAAATATTAATTGACATTCGAAAAGTATTGAAGCAATCGATTATAACTCTTTTGGGAGAGAGAGCTTTTCATTTGAAAATGGATAAATAATTAGAAAATGATGATTATAGAAAGGGGAGGCAAATTCCATATCAGTGTTATCGGCATGATTCCATAAATGCCAATGGTAGAAATATCAATTGAATCCCTCTTTACATGTAACCTTATTTAACAATGGATTTCTTGATTACTAACAAATAATTGTTGGATATTTCTCATTGCGTTTCCACGGCATTTGGTGCACATTAGAATGTGTTGAAATAGGCTCTATAACCATAACCCCATATCTCATTGACCTCCTAAAAGCTTTGACAAATTAATAAAATAATACAATAAAATCTAATAAAAAAATCATTTGAATTTATTTTTATCTTTTTTATAAAAAAAATTTACACAGATAATGAACAGGAAAAGTAGTATTTGGACGATTTTGAATTGGCTGACACAAAGAAATGTCTATCTACCTTAAGGTGTTCTAATTATTATGGAACGGCGCAGCTTGGATTTTAAATTGAATTATGACTTGTGTGAATATGTTGAAGAATCGCCCAACGCGGAGTGCACGAGACACGTGCAATCAGTGAGCAATATAACAATGTTATAGAAGATGAACGTAAAACAGAGATAACATGTAGTAATTAACTCGAATAGACCATTAAATTGTGATACAATGGATCGGTATAGAACATGTAGCAATGGAGTGTTATAGAACATGCGGCAATGGAGTGTTATAGAACAGGTAACAATGGAGTGTTATAGAACATGTAACAATGGAGTGTTATAGAACAGGTAACACTGGAGTGTTATAGAACAGGTAACAATGGAGTGTTATAGAACACGCGGCAATGGAGTGTTATAGAACATGCGGCAATGGAGTGTTATAGAACATGCGGCAATGGAGTGTTATAGAACAAGTAACAATGGAGTGTTATAGAACATGTAACAATGGGGTGTTATAGAACAAGTAACAATGGGGTGTTATAGAACAAGTAGCAATGGAGTGTTATAGAACATGCGGCAATGGAGTGTTATAGAACATGTAACAATGGAGTGTTATAGAACATGTAGCAATGGAGTGTTATAGAACATGTAACAATGGAGTGTTATAGAACATGTAACAATGGAGTGTTATAGAACATGAAAAAATGTAGTGTTATAGAACATGAAAAAATGTAGTGTTATAGAACATGTAGCAATGGAGTGTTATAGAACAAGTAGCAATGGAGTGTTATAGAACATGCGGCAATGGAGTGTTATAGAACAAGTAACAATGGAGTGTTATAGAACATGTAAC
>JAUMHH010227297.1:0-11869 GCA_032359455.1 Chlamys rubida
CTAGGCCTGTCCGTTCTTCAGAAGAAGTTGTTTAAAGGAAAAGTTGACGGACGAGGACGGACGACGGACGGACGACGGACGCCGCATCATCACATAAGCTCACTTGCCCTTCGGGCAGGTGAGCTAACAATTAAAACTTACAACCAATCACAGGGCTGATAGGTCATATTACATGGGTTAATAGGCAAAAGAATATGACATGGGTATATTCACTGGGTATATGATATGTAACACAGTACATTATGTGATAAAACCATTTATCAACTGATATCAGTGTTAAGAAGTGTTTATCACATCTGTAGATAATATGACAACCCCTAAGTCACCCATTCCTAATAGAGAGGGTAAATCAGACCCTTCTAGACAGGGGGGTCTACTGTATATGGCCTTGGCAAGCCTTGGTTAAACAACCACAGTAAGATGTTGGTTTTAAATAAACAATTTTAAGTATATTGTAAACAACATTTGTAAGATGATTTCAAGCACAAGTGTGAGATTTTGTATGTTTCGTGGTCAAAATATGTTTTATACAGGTACAGGTATGTTGTAGATCACTTAGTATTGCAATCTTCTCTTTACATGCCAATTCCTGCTGATTATAACAAGGCCATTGTTAAATTACACAGAAATATTCCACGTCAGCTGTGAACTTGCTCTGTGTGTCGTACAGTAATGACATTGAAGATGAATTAAGCCCTAATATCGAATAAATCCCTCTGTATTTAAATTAGTTATATTTCTATCATCTGAAAATTTGAAGGAATTGTTCATGTGCAATTTAGGCATATTTGTCCATCACACAAACATGTTACGAGCAAATTATTTGTTAGATATTTAAACATTGTATTAATGGAAGGGCCCTGGAAACAACTGTTGTAATTAAGTTTAATGTACATGTTGTATCCATAAACTATATTAGTTTATGATCAGTAAAGAATTACAAATTATTCCTATTTCAATTTAGTCATAGTGGATTAACACTTAATTCCTATATGGACTCTCCCAGGAAATTCTGAAATTGTGAACAAAATATAAAACCAAATTTTCTTCACATAACTGGGTACAGTCTTTATTGGTTTATAACAATTGTTAAGAACAGATCACAGTATAATTATATACTTATAAACGTAGATAAAAGATTAAAATGTTTTAAATGGTGCATTATAACTACAACAGTACAAGAACCCTGATCTCAAACCAATTAATTGTCCATGATACTTCAGTCGAGTTAAACACGACATGTGAAGATTGAAGGTCTATAAATATTGACATTGTGCCAGATTATACAGAACTATCCATCTGATATAGACATCACAATGTTTGTACAATTACTCACTTAGACAAATGGATTCTTTTTTCTGTAAATTGTCCTTTCCCATGTTTTTCGTGTTCACACGGTTCATTGGTGACAACCTCTACTCCCTCACCATTCTCACTTTGTTCATGGCTGTGCTTGGCTATCATGTACAGCTGGCCAATCTGGTACTGCAGGCAAACAAATTAAGGGTTGATTAAATTAATTTATACACATCTAGGTAAGTTCACGGACGAGATTAGATGTATGTCCATTGCATACCATACATTTTTCATGGGAGTGGCTGAAAATCATTGATTTTTTTCAAGAGTTTGACTGAATACCATTACATAATTCAAGACAATTGATGAACATACTACAAATATTTCATGAGAGTGGCTGAATGCCAGGCTTCATAAGTATGGCTGAACACTATCAATATTTCATGAGAGTGACTGAATGCCAGACTTCATAAGTATGGCTGAACACTATCAATATTTCATGAGAGTGGCTGAATGCCAGGCTTCATAAGTATGGCTGAACACTATCAATATTTCATGAGAGTGGCTGAATGCCAGACTTCATAAGTATGGCTGAACACTATCAATATTTCATGAGAGCGGCTGAATGCCATGCTTCATAAGTATGGTTGAACACTATCAATATTTCATGAGAGTGACTGAATGCCAGGCTTCATAAGTATGGTTGAACACTATCAATATTTCATGAAAGTGGCTGAATACCATAAACATTACATGAGAGTGCATGTGACTGAATACCATAAACATTACATGAGATTGCATGTGACTGAAGACCAATAACATTACATGAATATGCCTGAATACTCTAGTGTGAAGCATAAGTGAAATCTCTTAAGTATTCTGCCACACAAGTGAAGTATTCTGCCACACAAGTTAAGTATCCTGCCACACAAGTTAAGTATCCTGCCACACAAGTTAAGTATTCTGCCACACAAGTTAAGTATCCTGCCACACAAGTTAAGTATTCTGCCACACAAGTGAAGTATTCTGCCACACAAGTTAAGTATTCTGCCACACAAGTTAAGTATCCTGCCACACAAGTTAAGTATATTCTGCCACACAAGTGAAGTATTCTGCCACACAAGTGAAGATATCATGTATTCAACAAGAAACCATTACATTTGATTTGTATCACACATTTGTGTTACTACGAAATGAAAGTTTTGTATAAAGAAACATCTTTCGAGTTGTAAGCTCTGGTGCCATGATCACAAGATAAATGTGAAGTCTGTCAATAGCAATATTAGAAGTCTTTTTTAAGCTTGATGAAAATAATATAAACCACCTGTGTACTGCTGTAGTTAATAACATTTGTTTATAAAAAAAAAAAAAAAATAGCTTATTTGTATCATTGGATTATATGAGTGCAGTGTGGTGCACACATTCAGTATCCTATTCTTGCTTCAACTCAATTTGAACAAGCATTGAATTTGTAATTAGCATTCTCTGACTGTTGCAGACAGAGCATTGACCATTCGGATTGATCGGTATAATTGATCATATTGGTATATATGTTTCATTACATGAAAACTATAAATCTTATTAAGTTGATAAAATCATTTCAATGTAATAAATGTACATGTAAGTACATGTACAGTAATTTTTATTTAATTAAATTGATTGACTAAATCTGCAACTGAACTGAATGTATTTGATTGTGAATGTAATGAATAGTAGTATTATAATAGGTAAATTTAATTAAACTAATTGAGTTAACTTGCTTTTGAACTTAAATTAAGTAGATAATCCTGTCAATGTAATAAAGTGTAGTAATATACCGGTAATGTTAATTTAATTGATTGAGATTGAAATCTCCTTTGATTCATATAAAACAAACTGTTTTGCTTGTACGCAGAGGTACATGTAACATTGTGTCCATGTGTGATATGATGAAGAGATTTGATTATAAATCTATTCACAGGGGTGTAAAGCCCAACACTAGTACATGTTATGTAGGGCTACTGAAAATTTCCAATATTTAATATGAAAATATTGTTTGGGCTAGCAGTACTTTTCAAAATCAACCTGCTGGATAGGACTCTTAGATGAAATTGTTTGCACACCTGTATCAAATTATAAATTTGAAAACTCAATTGAAGATAGTCAAACAGAATTTCTATCATTCTTGTTCATCTGAAACGTCCATCAACTACAAAAAGGTCATCAACAGTTCATTGAGAATTTATCAAACTGCCTGACGGCTATTTTATTGTCAAGAATACATCTAAGTTTACCTGTAAAAGGTCATTTGTAAAATTACCTGACATGACTCAGCTTATGTACCCTGTCCTCTAAACATTATAAGTACATAAAATGGTACATCTCAATATCACTTGTCAACAAAATTGATGAACTAAAGAAGTCTTTCAAAATCTATAAAAAATTCTTAGTCATATATATGAGTCATAAAATGTGTCTTTTGGTGAAATAGTATAAGGATTAGAAACTGTGTTACTGCATCATTGCCAATTTTCTTTGGTATAAAATTAAAGTTGGCAATTAAAACCCAGAACTTATTTGTAGCTTTAATTTCAGGAACCAATAAAACTTTGTAGGCAATTGAGTTCTTTTAATGATGCTTTGACGTCTTCTATACATTTGAAAAGTGCAAAATATTTGCAAGGTACTTAAATTCACCAATTAATGTGTAAACATGAAACTTTGCAATATAAAATCCTTTTTGAAAATTAGCAAAGTTCTACACAGTATCACACATGTTGCTTTGCATAGGGTTTAAGTAGATACAAAATACAAAATCAAATTTTGATTAAGAAAATACCCCAATCCCACCAAAAAGAATTCTTTTCCAAAAAACATAAATATTTTTTTCACAAAATCACACTTTACGAAAAATTACACTTTAAGAAAAATTACCAATATATGAAGAAGAAACACTGTGATGGTCACAATGCGAAAATGTGAACAATATCCCAGTATGCTTATGGCAAAAATCTCATCACTCAGGGCGTATTGTTATTGAGAAAAAGTTGATTAAAGAAAAAAAGTTGATACCAGACGGACAGACGATGGATGCCGCGGTACGGCATAAGCTCACTTGGCTCTTCATGCCAGGTGAGCTAATTACTAGAACTGTAAGCCAAAAGCTAACTAAGGCAAAGTATTGCAAAGCAATCCATGGTCCCCCACCAGTAATGACTTCTTTATTTACTGAGCTGTAAATCTATTTTAGTATATAAGTCACAGTGACATACTTCCTGTTTTCCTCTTGCCAAAACATAATTGCATAACCAAATCTGGTTATATTAGTCCAGGTGAATAAGCATAAGATATATGCCTAAAACAAACTTTTTCAGAGGCTGAGGCCAAGGTAAAACAACAGGTCAAAGTGACCTACTTTTTGTATTTGCTATTCCACCATCCAATACAGATACACAGATTTTATTCTGACTATATGAATTTAATATATTCCTCGTCTGTCAGTTCTATAATATAAATATATAAATTCAGTAATAATGAGAACAAACTAAGATATCCCCTACAAGTCTCCATACCAAAATTGGAAATATGGGGGGAAAAAAGGTAGCATTCCCCCTCAAAAATATTCCTAAAAAGGAGATGAAACAAATGAAATAATAAATAGGAAGTACACAACTACATTATGACAGGGGGTAGTTATCATATATGTAATTTTTTTCTGACATTAGCCATAACTCTGTAAAAAATGGTCGGAATAAAAAAAGAAAATACCTAGATGCACAATATCAGATGGTAGTTACCATATCTGTAAACTTTTGTTACCATATCTGTAAACTTTCGTTACCATATCTGTAAACTTTTGTTACCATATCTGTAAACTTTTGTTACCATATCTGTAAAGATTCGTTGAAATCAGCCCAGTAGTTTTGGAATTGTCTGGACAAGGATTTTTCAACAAAGGGCCATAACTCCATAAAAAGGAGCTACATGTAGTTAATGATATTTGTAAAGTTTCCTTGAAATCAGTGCACAAGTTGGGGTGGAGTTGCTGGACAAGGTTTTGAGGAAGACAGACACCCAAACACACAGGGTGATTCCATATTCTAAGTTTGATTAATGGAAGTTTTACTGTACTTACTGAAACTTGCAGTATTCAACTTATTTTTTTCCATATCTTGCAGTTACTTATGTTATTTATCTTTCTTACTTATGATCAACTATGTATATTTTGTAGGAATATCAAATGTCAATATCTGATATCTGATTTAAAAAAAAAAAATATTGTTCTTACATGTACCTATTTTAACTTTTGTTAAATGTATTAATATATTTAAACAAAAGATGTTTGTGTCATATTTTAGCAATATTAATTGAAGGCATTACCTTGCACGAGTATTTATGAGAATTGCTTTTAAAGCCAAATTTGATAATATGGTTATAACAACATTAGAAATAGAAAACTCTGTAATTTATGCATGTAACAAATATTTTAATTTTTATATAGAAAGTTAACACTTTATTTTTATACTTTTTTATTTGTAGATGTAGGGTAATACACTGATGTTATGGATTATTAAAAACCAAGGCCACAGAACAGGATGTTAATTATCCCTTTTCCATACCTATAGGATATCTTTGAATTAAACTTTATCATGAATACAGCTATTATAGGTCTTTACCGCTATATATAGCTCAATCGGCAGAGTGTACTGGACCTGATACATACATGTATATTAGAGCTTCTACTTCTACTTTGTTGTGACCGCCTTCAACACGCTGAAGTTTATGTCACTTTGACTATACACTTGGCTTAGAGGAACAATATTTACAGAAATTTTATTTTTTTATTTTTAAATCAAAAGCGATTTGACTATATTTTCATAGTTAATAACACATTTTTATTTTTATGATATGATAAAACTATTTACACATGATAACTTTACTGACTATAGGTGTAAGTTGAGACAGCTGCTTTGAACGACTCAATCAAGTCGCTCATCACAGTGTTCAGTGGAAGGCTGTTCCAGGTTTTAATAGTCCCTGGAAAAAAAATTGTTGTCGGATTTGAGTTCTGCAAGATGGAATATGATAACAGAGCGAGTGTGTGTGTCGTGACTGTCTAAGGGGTTGTATTAATCTGTTTGTTTTTGTAATGGCATTAGTTGGTATGATATTTTATAGAACATGACAAGGCGGGCATCTGTTCTCCTGTGTACTAGGTCTTTCCATTTTAGATTATTTATCATGTCACCAACACTTGAGATGTTTCTGTGTCAGTTAGTGACAAATCTAGCGGGCCCAGCTTCGTTGTACCTTTTCAATTTTGTTTATGTCCTCAGTAAGGTCCCAGACTGAACAGGCATATTCTAGTGATGGTCTGACTAGGGACTTATATGCCTGTTCCTTTACTGAGGTGGGGCTGATGTTTAGGTTCATTCGGAGAAAACCAAGTGTGCTGTTTGCCTTATTGCATATATATATGTATATTTATAGATTTACATATTGCATATGTATATTTATAGATTTATAGTGAAAGATTAATGCATTCATACAAAAGAATCTTTATTTATAGTTCTCATCAAAACAATGGCTGACGTTTTATCTACCTTCCCCTCGTTTAGGTACCTGATTTCTACCGAAGTAACGCTATACATATTATGACAATAGTAAATCATAAACAGAATAAATATCATTATTAAATTACAGCCAACAGGGACATGTCATTCGTGTGCATATGACCACACCTTGTCACACCCCGGATCTCATAAAGCACACGTTGATACGAGGTCCGGTTACCTGTCTACCTGTCATGATATCCTATCTCTGTTGTAACGGACACTGTCAACAGATCAATATTCATGTAATGCCAACTTACCTCCTTCACACTTAAAGGCATGCATACACGATATTCCTTCAAATACATTGTCGCAGATACTTGAAATCCCTGTCTATAACATTGTATGGGCCGATTTCTTGGGTCAAACAGCTGCCTAAATTTCTATGTCCACATCAGCTCACCTAGCTCCTTCACTTGTACTCTGTCATCCTTCAACCTCCCAGAATATGAGCTCGGAATATCTCTCGACTTTTCCAATAACACAGTGTTCCGAATAATATAATTCAAACTAAATTCAAAATAAACATCGGAACAACACCTTCCGGAAAAAATTTATCGTGTAAATATTTTCGTTTCTTTGATTGAAAAATAGAATAAGAAAATATGTTTTACTCTCCATTTATTTCATATCAATCAGAATATCATAATAAAACTGACTTATTTATGAATTATATCGTTTGAGTGCCATGTGATTATAAGCAAAATAATTTTTCAATACGAACGCACCCAGATAGACGAAAAGAAGCAAACATGGCGAACACAGAAACGGCTCCTCAGAAAATGGAAGTTGACTACAGTTCTACTGTAGATGAAAAGCTTCCAAAATGTGAAAAATTGGCAAAAGTAAGTTTGATATTGTCATCCAAGATTGTTCTTGTTGATAAAACTTTTCTGTTAATCTTATACTTCTGCCAAATGAGTTCAAAATCTGCTATGTCACAGTTTGGAAGGGGGGGGGATGCCGGTTAAACGTTGATTGAAGAAGAAAACTGATCAATGTACAAAGGCCAGTGGCGCCATCACATTGATAAAATAGATGTTTTAGATTAGTTGCTGTCAGATTTATCATTATACCTGTACTGTATATTTTTCAAGAGAAATTCCACTGATATTATATTGTTCCCCTTTCTTATTTCAGCAAGGGAAATTGACAGAAGCACTGGATATACTGATGTCATTAGAAAAGCAAACAAGAACAGTAAGACGTTAAGCTCATTTTATTTACTAACTTTACACAGCTACCTATACTATGCTTACCAATCATTCTGATTTTTCAGTGGGAGAAAAATACCATGGTGAAATTTGAACTTACAATGACTCCTATTTGACAAAATAATAACATCAAATACATGCCATAGGATCAGAATCAATTGAGCAAAGAACTAGATATAGAAATTTGTTGACAGTGAGTTTTAAGGTCAAATTGTGGCCTTATAAATATAAAGACCCATTCCCTTTGATAATTTCCCAAAATCAATTCTAAAATAACTTTTATTTTATATACTACACACTACTACATTTATATAGAACTATAATTCCAAAGGAGCGTGGACATCACAACAGAATCTTGCTTGGATTTATTCCAGACTTGGTTTACATGTTTCGACACAAAAGACCTTTTGAGTTGAAACCTGTAATCCCCATATCTCAAAAATCTCAAAAATGATATTTCATATCTCAAAAATGGACTCCATTTATAACCACTTTAACATTGACCATTTACTCAGTGGGCCAAAAATGTATAGGCTGCTTTTAGATACCAGGTATTCCTCTACCCTTGGGGCACCTTAATATAAGCTTTCACCCAGTTTACATACACCTAAGGTTAATTGTTAAGGAGTTCTTATCTGGAAAACCTTTTGTTTAAAACACAATTAGACACAGAAACATGGCTAGACAAATGCAAAGCAACAATTATATGCTCCCAAAATATATTTCCGGTAATGAGCATAACAAAATAAAATAACATCTTCTCCAGGCGCAGATAATGTATGAGAAAGCATCCCTTGGAATTTTGAGGAAAGTCTTTTTGACATATTATTTGACTTTTATATATAGATACAGTTTTTAGTGGAACTTGTGCCTAGACTAGTTTTTTCTCTATTTTGTAGGGAGCTGATACTCATTCCACAAGTAGAGTCCTGATGACGGTAGTTCGCCTCTGTTTTGAAAACAAAAATTGGGATGCACTGAATGAAAGTATTGTCTCACTTACAAAGAAACGAGGACAGATAAAACAGGTAAGTAGATACCAGTGTAGATTGTAGAATGTGTTTAGTCAGACATATTTTTTTATATATATATATTGGTAAGCCCCATCTCGAAGTAATTTGATAATCTGCATACATGTATAAAACCTGGTTAAAAAGGCCAGAATGATGTAAAACTAATTGAAAAGTGCAGTACATAGTATAAGTGCCTCTTGCAATGTCTATTCATCCTTAAGCTTTTGCCTTTTAATTAGGCCATGAATCTGACACAAATGTTACTTAAGGCCCATTCGAGTCACTTGTTTATGGTAGTTATGTCCCTTTTCTTTTTTCATTTATAAATTTTGTGTAAGTATTACTTACCTTAGCTTCTTGACTGATATATATAAAACTTAGTAGATACAGGTGCTATGCCTTATTTCAGATTTTTTTTGTGTGAGAACAGAAGGGATGGTGCAACTTTATCTTTACTTCTATTTTAGTAATGTAATGATTGCTTTGGTTTTAGTCTGTCACAAAGATGATCCAGGAAGCCTATACCTATGTAGAAAAGACTCCAGCTGGCAACATGGATGTGAAACTCAAGTTGATTGATACACTGCGGACAGTTACAGCTGGAAAAGTAAGCTGTGGAAGGCTATTCCAGAAATACATAATTTTTTTCCTGATGTCCACTATATAAATATTAACAGTAAGGACTATAGCCTTGCACTGTGTCAAGTGTCAGTAGGTATGCCACAATACCTGGTAAATAACTCATACCAAATTCCCGATGCATCACTTTGTCTGGGCATATCTCATGCTTTGCCAGCTACAGTTACCTAATTTTGTATAAGAGTTCCTCTTATTATAGTAGAGTGCTTGTGTTTCATGCTAAAATCAGTTCACAAGTCCCACTGTATAAGAGATTTTTTCAACGTGCATTACTTTGCTCTTAAATGGAAGTAGTTAAATTTCAATTTCTGATATACCTAATTCACATACTGAGGAGTTTGATATTTTTTTTAATAGCAAGATTTTCCATAAAAGCCATGTTTCACATGCACACTGTGTTATTGAATTATGGGATTTTATCATTCAAATATATTCTATCGCTGTGTACTTGCATATCCTTGATAATATTTCATTAAATCCTTTATATGCTGTCATTGCATTTGTTTTGTGTACAGATCTATGTGGAAATAGAGCGTGCACGACTCACCAGAACTCTGGCCAAGATAAAGGAAGACAGTGGCAAGGTAACGGAGGCTGCGGACATACTTCAGGAGCTACAGGTGGAGACGTTTGGGTCAATGGAAAAGAAGGAAAAAGTGGAGTTTATCCTAGAACAGATGAGATTGTGTCTAGCAAAGAAGGACTACATCAGGACACAGATCATCAGCAAAAAAATTAGCTCAAAGTTCTTTGAGGAAGCAGGAACAACCGTATGTTTACTTGTATCTAAATTGTATTATCAATGTGCAACACTCAGGTCTGGACTGAGTGATCAAAATGTACCACAGAGATCTGTATTGTATTATCAATATGTAACATTAGATCTTAATTGTATTTTCAATATAACTCCGATCTAATATGTAACACTGATCTAGATTTTATTGTCATTATGTGACACTGTGATCTATATTGGGTCCCTGCAGGTAGGGCGTAAGAATTGTACCTGCTGCCCCCATATCGGAAGAGGCGACTAAATTTGGGATCTTATCTTCTCTCTTCTTTCTAAACAACTTACTTATTCCTAATGTCTCTCTTGACAATGCCTCACTTTTGGCCTTTAGTTGAGCGTTTCGCCCCTGTAAGGAAGGCTTTTGGTTCTGTCCCCTGGCCGAGACATACCAGAGTCTGTAAAAATAGTAGTTTCTACTCCTGCTTAACGCTCAGCAATTTAGGAGTTGGACGACTGGTTCGCCCAGTGTCAGTATAATGTGACCGGGTTGGGTGTCCTGCTGGGTGTCTCCGGCAGTATGTTTCAGCGAGGTAGCACTATAAAGTCGCCATCAGTTCCGCGCTATCACAAGGAGACAAACACGAACATATCGCAAAACACACATGCCTACCCTACACGCATGCCTACACTACACGCATGCATCTTGCACACAGGGGAGATCGTCCTTAAATGATCATAGCTGTTGATAGTACGTTAAACATCACTAAACCAAACCAAAACAGCCATGGCATAAGCTCACTTGGCCCTTCGGCCCAAATAAGCTAAAAATGGTGTTTAGTGTACGAATTACCTTAAAATAGACATAAACACTACTTTCCTTCTTTCAACCACAATTTTATATCATGATATATGGTTAATAATATATAAAACATTCTATGTATTTCAATTATACTAATCTTAAAAGTGAAGCGCTTGCTACTTCGCAACCCCCGACAACGAATGTTATTAGGCAAAACTTTAATAAAAGATTTCCGCAACCATTGCCGACTATACAAAATCATAATGACGTCTGATCAAACAATGTCACTAAAGTATATTTTATTTTCAACACGACATTCGAACCAGTGGATTTCAATATTGTTTATAATCTGAAACATACAGTGTTGTATCCAAAATATACCATTAAGAGGCTCAATGCCGTTATATGGGACCCCGTGTACTGTCGCAAAATGGCCCCGATCAGGAGTGAGGTATCCCCCAAGGTAATTTTGTCTTCTGAGAGAATCTTACATTAAACGAGGTAAAACAATTTGGTTTGGTTTGGTTTAGTATTGTTTAACGTCCTATCAACAGCTATGGCCATTTAAGGACGGCCTCCCCTGTGTG
>JAUMHH010227308.1:0-11869 GCA_032359455.1 Chlamys rubida
GATAATCCTCGAGGGGGCCATTGAGTCATCTGACTCATCAAAACTGAAATTGACCCCTCTATGTTCCAATTTAATTTTAATTTTACATAGAATGGCCCCTCTTAATTTTGATATTGACTAAAAATTGCTGAAATGGCCCACTGTTCTCAAATTCCAGGATTTTCCCTGATTGCACATAGCTACGCATATATGTATACTGCTACAGTACTAGTATACTCTGTTAAACTCAGTCCATTTTTCTGTGTTAGTATTTTATGTTTTGTCATGGAGGATTTTTTTTCCATTTCACCATAATTTCAAAGATGGTGAACGAAGGATGTCTCAAAAATGCCCATACATTTATTTAATAAATATAAATAAAATATGAAATAGTACAAGTTCCTATTAATTCCTTTGTTTTGTTTTGCCTTAATACTTAATATATTGGTCCTCTGTCAGATACATTTTCACTGTTTTTATGCCTGTCAGCTGTGTTATTTTAGGGTTTGACTCTGACCATTCTACTCCATTCTGATTCAGTGTCTTCACACTAGTGACTCCACATTGAACAGATTTTGATAAAACTTTATGCAAATGTCAAATACAAAATTTGTAGGCTGTTGTAATTTCAGATCATCTATAGCCAAACAATCTCAATGAATGGAATATGATGAGTTCACCATTTTTTGCCTCATAATTGCTGATCAGTGATCTAAATTGAATGAAACTTTTCTGAAAAATAAACCTGTTAGTCTATTACATTCACGTTCAACAGTATTCTGAATTCACTTGTGTATATTTGACCACCATGTTAGTCTTAGGGTCACTTGAGTGCTTGAATTATTGATTCCATCAGTGAGATAACTAAGCATTTGAAACACCTAGATTTACTGAATTTGCTCCATCATGGGGAGATGGGAGACGTCTATCACCCTCATATGATCACCATTCTAATCTCTTTATCTTAGCCAGTTGTCTTGTCATCAGTGGCTTGCATAATTTGAACTGAAACAAGTTGACATTTCTTGCATGATCATAAAATATTTTCACAAGATCATGAGAGAGTAATGGTTGTTTATGGTCAAGTGAAATTGTCCAACCCTGAAAGTGTATTGAAAAATAATTGACCTTGACCAATTTAGAAGGTTATGGATTTGAGATGTATTTGTAAACAGCAAAGAATAACAGGTGAGAAATACAGGTCCATTTGGCCTTTTGCACTAACCCCCCTTTTGAGAAATTTATACATTCAAAATTTGATTTTGAAAGTTGAGAACATTATCAAAGTAAAACAAATTAAATACATTTGAGAAACCAGAGCAAAATCTATTTCCGTTCTAATCATAATGTCCCATGCCAAAGCAGGAACCTTTTATTTTGCTGTACGCTGTATCGTACAGTGGAATTAATACTTTTGAATTGATATGTAATTACAGTATGTACTGTATATATAACTCATTGTTACATTGGTTGGTTGTTTTAGGTACGTCTGCCACCAGAGGTTAACAGAATTCTGTATGTGAGAAATTTGCCATACAAAATCACAGCAGAAGAAATGTACGATATCTTTGGTAAATATGGAGCCATTCGACAGATCAGAGTGTAAGTATGGTTTGGTTCATCTTGTATATAAAAATAGCTACAAAGTTCTGAATTAAAATAATATCCAAACTTCTCATTATGTTTTGTGACCATGTTCAATACTAACAAGATATATATGGCAGCACAGGGCAAAAATTCCATGAAAATGACTTACCATTGCATGTAGTTGCATTGAGAGAATCGAATGAAACCTAACATTAGCATGCAGGACATCCTCGATAATCCAGGGGTTACGCTCACTTTCGCTCTCTGCACCTCTGGAATATGTCATAGCAAAATTGAAGGCTCAGTGTTTACCGCCTTGTGGACGAGACAAGAATACTAGTTCGATCCTTTGATGTACATCAAAAGAATCTCTCGTTTGTTTAACAGTAAAATTGACTGGCTTTGAAGTGCTACTCTGTAATCATCAAAGGACAGGTGTCGGCTTAAGAATTGGTAAGATTTTTTCACTCAAGACCAATCAAATAGCAGGGGTGCAGACAGTGGAAGTGAATGTAACCCCTGGAGTATAGAGGATGCATATGACAAAACTGATTGTTCTTTTCCCTTTTCCTTTCACAAAAAAAGTCTACAACGATATATACGGCCAAATAAGTTGATAGGTATTCTCGTTTTCTTGTTTTAGCATTATATGATGTTTTATGAATCAATTCTAACAGGTGTTATGTGCTTTTCTTTACAGAGGGAACACCACAGAATCCAAAGGGACAGCATTTGTTGTCTACGAAGACATCTTTGATGCCAAGAATGCGTGCGATCATCTGTCAGGGTTCAACGTGTGTAACCGATACCTCGTTGTCCTTTACTACCAGTCGAACAAGGTATATGTCCCAGTCTGCAGTGGATATTCAAAACAGGCATGAACATTGTGTAGTGTGCAGGACAACTGTTCTCAAATCTGGATATCGGGCCTGCTTCAGAGACCAGATGCAGAACTTTTGTTTCTTATACAAAGCTTTACGCCATCTTTTCTATCTAGGAGATCACCTCAATAACATAAACACTTCAAATATGGTCAAACTATACTTAGTGACTTCAGGTCGCATCTTCTAATGCGTGATTAATTTACTTTAAATTATGTAGGCGGACTTATGCAAATTGATCATTTAAGAAATGGTTTGCCTTTCTATGTACTGATGTTTTCCAGGCAGACATATATAGTCATGTTGACCCTAAATTATTGCGTCAATCTAGAAACCTTGTGTGACAATGTTCTATAGAAATTCCTGCATATTTTAAAACAAATCTTTCACCAGCCTTTATTTATCATTTCATCATAGTTTGGTTATATCGGTATTCATGTACAAATACACTGCAAAAACACTTCAAATTCATTACAAGCTGAAAAATATGGTGTACACAAGTCTTTTATTCAAATTATAAATTTGTCCCAAACTGGAATTGTTCAATGCATGTATCATTTGCTTTATATTGAAAAACTTTTGTATTGGAGGTCACAAAAAGGTGCCTTCTGCCCCCATTATATTTATTTCTGTAAAAGCCCTTGGTAAGGAATTACAATATGTATCCGGCAATACGCCCATGCCTGGTAATAAACACACCAAAGTGAAATACAATTTGGAAGATTTTTTTTTATTGTCCTGCAATAAGCCCACCCCTTACTTTGATTACAGATATTATGTGTCGGGGGGGCCCCCTGGGCTTATTGCAGAATAATAGTTATTTACGTCACTTATCAGGTACTTCACACACATCTTTGTATCTTTTTTCAGGCATTCAAGAAATTAGACGAGACAAAGAAGAAAGAAGACAACGACAGAATGAAACAGAAATATGGACTTAGTACACCTGATATCAATAAGAAGTGAAATGTTACGTAAAACAATCAACGTTTAAAAACATTTTACTGGAGTCGGGCATCACAACTGGCTTCAAGACAAGAGAGAGAGAAAGATGTATGGATATAACTGTAGAGGGATATTACAACTTCCCCAAAATGATGTTGAACATACATTGATGCAGATTCATTGATTCTGTGCCAGTGTGAATTGTGAAGCTATGGGAAAAGTTATTAACTTCAATCACAATTAAAGTATTGATGTACAAATTCTATCTGGTGTGACAAATTTTAAACAATGCTAAAGCTAGTTAATTGTTGGATTATATTAAAATACAATAATATTTGAATTTTGTTTTAAAATGAGCCAAATTGAGTAAAGTATTTTAACTCATTCACCCCTAAAATTTCATAATGAACTATTCCAACATTTGAATTGGAAGGGTTCAAATGTGTCCTCAGGAGTTTAAGAGTTCCCCTTTTGTTGTCAAATGATCAGCCTGAGTTTAGAAACCATGGTTCTAAAAGTCCATATTTATTAATATTAGATGATCATGACAACTTTTTCCTATAAACATCATTTGTTAGATCATAATCTGACATGTGGATTGATGGTTTGTGATATATATAGACACCATGTTACTATTTTAAGAAGCAGGTCAATATTCTCTTTATGACATCACTTCATTTGTAACTTCTGACAAATGCAGTACTTTACTCCCGACAATTTCAATACATTCTTTTATGTTTCATGATTTTAAAAAAGTACTTTAGTACCTTATATAATAATACCTTATATAACAATGAAAGACTTTTATTTTGGTGTATATGTGGTTATTTGAACTTGAAAAGTTTATACATGTATTGACCTCAAATTTGTCTCTGTCATCGGTACTTTCTCGGGTTCATATAACCACATGTTCACCTCAACAGAAGTCAATAATTGATAAATAATAAATGTCATCAGCTGAGAGTCGGAGATTGTTGCGAGGGTTGTATTGTGGTGATTTTTTCTTGTGTGATACGCATTTTGGGATGAGAAGCAGAAGAGTGTATGGTATGTTGTGTGCTAGAATGTAAAGTTAGAATAAATTTCATATTTCACCTCATTTGTTGTCGGGGATCAATCCCTAGTCATTTTCATTAGATTTTACCGGTATATGTCATGACTGTAAGATGTATCCAAACTGTAAAAGTAGAAATTCCTGTGTGTGGAAATGTTCGCATTTGGACTCTTTAGATTGATCGCTGTGGGTAACTTTTGTTTTGACAATGTTTCTGAAGTCTATTAACACATTGTAAGCTAAAAATAAATGCATGTTCCTGTGTGGATATATACATCATGAAAAAAGTAAGCATTGCGAAAAACTTCTACATCTGGAGAAATGCTTCTTCTCTTTTCTTCGTTGAAATTTCCACATCATAAATGTCAACTGGCATGTCATATGAGAAATAATGGCAGTGAATCACAGACCAAATTGTATGATGTATTTTGTATAAGTTTTAAAGCTGCATAAATGTATTGTAAAATCTTAATGCAACAAAATTAAAATTCTACATATTATCAAAGACTGTTGGTATATTTTCTCAATGACTTCTACCACATACTGTATGTGCCACAATTAGTGCTCTTCTCCCCCTTTTTTTGGGAGAAATTGAAATTACAGACCTAACCAGGCCTGGTCATTGATTTACAATACTTATACTTTAACCCTTTCACCACTGTAGAACATAATGGACTTATCCATATCAATGCTTGGTAGAGTTGATTAAAGTTACAAAGGGGTGAAAGGGTTAAAGTGGAGTTTTACTTTTGGTGATCATGGCTGAACTTCCCGTGGAGTGGTTGCAGTGGCCAAGTGGTTAAGGCGTCCGGCACTAACCACTAGCCCTCCACCACTGGGTCACGAGTTCGAGACCTACGTGTGGCAGTCACCAGGTACTGGCCGCTGGTCGGGGATTTTTCTCCGGGTACTCTGGCTTTCCTCCACCACCAAAACCTGACACGTCTTTAAATTACCATAGCTGTGAATAGGACGTAAAACACAAGCAAACCAAACCAAATCCGGTGGAGTGGACGAGACATTTGATATCCAAACCTTAAGTCTGGTGATCAATTGGATGAACATTCTGTGAAGCGAATGAAATGTTTGATATCGGACCCTCTCGCCAAACTGGAATGCTTATAATGTCCTTCTGTTATACTGGTAGCAGTTGGTGATGTTGCGGTCAACTTATTCTATCATAATTCACATTTTATTATCCTAATAAGTGCCCCCATTTAAGCTTATTTTTTAAGTGCGCTAGGCGCAAATTATGGCGAATACGGTACTTCGAAACTTCCGCCCAATTGACCAGAAAAATCAGATTTTGCTCAATGTGAATTTCACCCTTCACATGAAATTATTATTGATGGTACATTATAGACTTGCTCTCATTACAAAAGATAAAAAAGGCAAAATTTCCAATTACAGTTAAAATTTCCTGCTATTCAATGCTGCAAAACATGTTTTCAAAAATATCCAAACAACTGTTTATTAGGAAGCTTTAAAAGTAAAATATATATTGAGGACAGTCAAAATCAGTTGGCATGTAATGGAAGTTTGTTCTAAACATGCTTTATGGTATTACATTCTTTTTAAAACCAAATTTATAACAAGGCTTGCCAAAGACAGTTAGCGCTCCACGGATGTTAGTTTTAAACCTGTTTTAATGTATTAAATGTTTTCACCTGAAACTAAGTTTGTCCTCCACAAGGATTCCTTGACAATTAACTCTTCTACACCCCTGAAGTTTCATAATGAACTATTCCAACCTTTGAATTGGAAGAGTTCAAATGTGTGTTCAGGGGTGAATGAGTTTAAGTCACCAGGTGTATTGAATCGTTAAAGTTGATTAATGAAAAGAAATAAATATAAAACAATACAAACTGTATAAGGCATTTAATATACAAGGTGGAGGAAAAAAGGACACAATAATATCGAAATGTTTCAGCTGTCCGTCTTTGATTCTGTTGGGGCTGGTTTTTCTGTCGCTTCTTTCTGAAATTAAATCAAACAAATCTTTAAATATTTTATGTTAAAATCTTCTACATCTAGAGAAATGCTTCTTCTCTTTTCTCCGTTGAAATTTCCACTGGCATGTCATATGAGAAATAATGGCAGTGAATCACAGACCAAACTGTATGATGTATTTTGTATAAATTTTAAAGCTGCATAAACGTATTGTAAAATCTTAATGCAACAAAATTAAAATTCTACCAATCACCAAATTTACTTTATCCAAACAAGCTCTCCCCAAATTCAAAGAACAAAACACCGGGGCAAGGCACAGACTAACCCCCAGTCCCTATATATGCTTATATAGTGTCGCTATATAAGCATATAGGGGGTGGGGTTTAGTCTGTGCCTTGCTCCTGTTGAACAAAAAAGTGACTGGTTGCCAATAGAACTTGAAAATCTAATCATTAATCATTACTTGGATAAGCATTTACACATCAATGACCAATACTAATGTTAGTCATCCTATTTATCCTCATGCCACTAGAACGCTGTCCTTTTGCTATAAGGCTTTCTGTTGACCCTCGACATTTAGTGACTTAAGAAGTCAAACCATCTTTTTCCTGCAGAAATTCTTAGAGTTACAACACTGTATGTTACTGTATGCAGGGACATTTTTCGCTGAAGTTTACTTTTCGGGGTTTTTCCGCCTGCCGTAATGAGGGAAATTTAGCATTACAGCGAACAGTGGTCAACAAGATAATCAAATGTGACTGGGCGAAAATTTCATAATCAAATGTGACTGGGCGAAAATTTCCAAGTATACATATTGACATGACCTTTCAACTAACTGTCAAAGCTCATTTCTGGAAGTCAAAACTATATTCTTAACTCGCTCACCCCTGAAGACACATTTAAACTCTTCCAATTCAACGGTTGGTATAGTCAATTATGAAATTTCAGGGGTGAATGAGTTAAGGGTCTACTGAAAACCCTGCTGACTTCCCTCATGTTACGAAAACTTACCTTTTCACTGGGATATATGTAGCCTTCAACTTGTTCTTCTGTAAAGAAACAAAAAAAAAAGAATTGTAACATGGATCCCAAGATAGATACATTCCATGAGAAAGGCTATGGTTATTTACGAAGAGATACTAAAATGACTTCTGGGCCCAGTTGTTCAAAGGGCGATTAGCTTAATCTGTGTATCTTTGAAACACAACTATTAACCCTTTCACCACTGGAGACCAAAATGGACTCATCCAGATCAATGCATGGAAGAGTTAACTAAAGTTACATAGGGGTGAAAGGGTTAACATAGATGGTCACTTAATACAGTTCCATTTCACAATGAAATCATCACAATAGGAACAGTAAAAGGTGTCTCTTAACACAGGTGATCTCTTCAACAGGTGTATGACTGCATGTGCAGGTGTGACTGGTGATTTGCATACTGTGTAGTCTTATGAATAATATTACATGAATATGGCACCTTATTGGGAAGTTTTGTTGTACATATCATCCAATATTGTATAAAACGATACCAGAGCGAACAATTCACATTCACATTGACAGCAAGTGGGTATGAATTAAGATTGATATACATGTGTGACACACATCTCCTATTCCAGAGCCGTGAAAATAGAGATGGTGTCATGTTACTTCAAACGGACCATTCTGAATTTCCTATCCGATGCTTGCCCCAGTAGTCAGATGCTTGCCCCAGTAGTATTGCCAGCTCTGATAATTATTAATCATAAAGTACAACTAGCTGGTACTCCCAGTTGATGCCTTATAAAAATAATTCATCAATTTATAAATTACAATAGTCAAGTATAATTGGTATTTGTACTGGTCTGTTCTGTTAGGCAAAGATGGAGTGCCCTGTAGTAATCAACTTGTTTGGTATCATATTTTTATGATGAATATTAATATTTATTCTGACAAAATAGAAATGTAAACTATAAATACGGTACCCATGTTTCAAAGGTAGAATCTTAATTATTGAATTTAAAGGAAACGGAATTTGAATTTATGTGATAAGATTGTATGTTAATATTAATGATTTCTCATGCCATCAATGGAACTTTTAAATTCAAACTGTTCATATTATAGATTCATTTTCATCAGAGTGATGAATTTTATGAACTTTCCAATATATTTGAAGTCCTTTTTTTGCATGGTTTTCCCATAAATTCATTAATTATACATTCAGAATGTCAATACACAAAGATTGGAGATCTTTAACTCCGCTTTCTGTACAGAACACTTGATGTATGTATTACAGGCTAGGGGAGCTGTCAAAGTATTCTCATCAATTCAAGGTCACTGTTTTACCCTTATTTCCATCGATCGATCGGAGAGGGATCTAAATTGCCTTATATACGTATACATACACTCCACAGGAATTTATTTATGACAGCTTATGACATTTTTTCGCACTTGTTCACCTTCAGTGGCAACCAACGTTAGCTCGACCGGACAAATTGTTTTGTACTTGCTATATACAACTTTATTGAAATGGTTTGCTGCGGACTAAATCCATTAACAGGTTGTGCATGAAGTGATAATGGGCGGAGAATAACAGACTATTGTTTGTACGATTACGATATTGGATCTATTCATTCCCCGTACCAGTTTATCATTTAACAGACGACGACGCACAAAAACTCCATTGTTTGACGTTTGTCAGTAAGGAGAAAGATATTGGGCGCTGAATTAATGAACTTTTAGATGGATTTATTATTTTTTCTGCAGCATTGATCACAAAAAGCTTGGATTCATTGATGCGCATTCACGCTGTTTGTTTATAGTTGAATAGCAAATCATTCATATTTACCAATTCAGTCGGATGTATTTTAGAATAAGTGACAAAGTTATACTACTATTTACCAGTTATTTCCTTAGCTCGGTTTTTACTCTAAAGGAAAATTTTGAATTAATTAAATTCAGGAATGAACAATTCAAATTGATTTTTGAAAGAAATCTGTAGGACAAGTAGAATCTTCAGTATGGACAAATTATCGGATTTACGTTCGGATCGAATTGTCATGTTGAGGCAGCGCCCTCACTATGGCAAGCCTAAAGTGAAGGTAAGTATCTATACAGTATGTATGTACCATAAATTCCTCTGCTGTTTTACCGATGGCAGGAAGTGCTCTTTGAATTTTGATGAATTTATGATATTGATTTTTACAATCCTTTGATTGCCATGCCATTAAAAAAGGCAGAGCATTAGGACAATATCGGAGAGTAATGCTCTTCAGATTGCGGAGTACATGGTAAGATTCTTATAATTTTGATGCATAGAAATATGTTCAGCAAAAAATTTAACATTATTATATATGAATGAAAAAAAATATGTTCATCTTTTTACACAAAATTATTGAAATTTATTCAGTGTAATTCTTACCTGAAGTTGATTTGAACTTCTAGAGATGAAATTGATTTGGATGACTTGGAGCCATTGGAATTCAAGGATATTTACCTTAATACTTTAAATGCGAAATCTTTTTAATGGCGCAATAGTAGCGATGTAACGGTTGAGAAATGACATTTTTACTGTCTTATGCATATTTGAGATTGCTAGTCCTGCGGTGGAGATGTTTGAACGCTAATGGACTTTCCCCTCTCTGTCAACACGTCGAGTGCTAAGTAAAATATTATATAGTAACTTGAAGAACTATAACTGTTTTGTCTATAGGGATTTGAGACAAACTGCACAGCACTATATATATCCCTTATAAAATATTTTTTTAAAAAGGCTCGTATAGACACACGAAGAAGTCAGTTGAGTTTTATGTTTCGGGCCGTTAACATTGATCAACCCTTGCCTGCTGACAGAGAAGATGTCGGGGATTTATGTCACGAACAAAGACCGATTCTTCAGGAAAGCCGTAAGATTTATCACATGTTTATATGACTTATCAATTCTATTATACACCTAATCTTTATCTCTTAAGTTGTTTATTTATAAATTTTCAAAATTTTATGGACATGTTATCTTTGTATTTATTTGGAGTATAATGTTTATAGCTTGTGTTACAGCATGTCTTTCATATGCTGTAAAACAAATTTAAAATTCGTGAATTTCAATGAAATTTTACCTTCGTGACTATAGTGCCTAGTGCCTCCTTTTACAAATAAATAGAAGGATCTTTCATATTAACTAATGCAAGTTTTCACAACTTGGCACTTACAAAAGTACATTTATTTTAAGATTGCTTTTCACTTTGATTCTTTTACATGGGTCTTAGGTACGTATTACCATCTTTCTATCACCCCCGTCATCAGTATTTGTAATACAGTGGCTACAAGTATCATACTGCGAAATCCCTAACTTTCGTGGGGTTTTTAATTTTGTTGATTTCGTGGGTAATCTTCATCCACAAATTCATAGGTCCACAAAGACGTTACATTTTAGTTCAGTATAAAGCCATTTAATCTAATCTAATCCGCAATTCAACTCCACTGTAGACCATAATGGACTCATCCATATCAATGCATGGCAGAGTCTACCAAAGTTACATAGGGGTGAAAGGGTTAACAAACAAATCTGTGATTTACACTTAATCCACAAATTCATGTACCCACCAAACGTTGTTTTGTCCAGAAACCACGAAATTTGGGCCCCATCAAAATATCTGATTTCAAAGTAGTTATCTGTCATGGAATTTTTTTTTCTCACTTTGTTGTAGAATTTAACAAACATATCTGTGATTAATAAATTAAGTGTATGTCTCTATATATTAATACTGAAGAATTGTTCCTATTCGTTCGTATCACTCTCTGCTTTTGGATTGGATTTTCACTTCCATTTGAGGTATTGTCATCTTAGGGTAGGCTTGAAATCAGTTTTAGGGAGATTAGAACAAATTATGTTTCAAGTCCAGGACTGTAATTAATGTAGATTGATCATAATAATTATCACATTTGCGTCACTCCTAATCTCCCAGCATGCATTCTACATCACTTTTTGGAACTCACAGGAAGTGGCGTCATCTATATAAATACGTTATGCAATAAGCTGACAAGATCAGCTGATCTGTAGGGATCTGTAAGGTACTAAGTTAAGCTATCCAATTGTTTTGAATATTAATTCTCATTTTTATTTTATTGGGTAAAGTTTTGAATAAGCATCATTTTGAAGACTTCATTGATACTTGCGTTTTTCTCCTGACAATCCCCCACCCCCCCTCTCCCACCGGAGCCTTTGCTTTTATCTTTTGGAAAAGTAAGAATTAGATGCATGAGTCAAGTTCTAGTCACTAGTTATGCAATATTATGTATAACATAGTAACAAATAAAACTTGGTTTTCACCCTAACTTAAGGGTCCCCGTACCACTGCCAGAAATTGAAAATAAGTATTGGATACTGTTTTTTTCTGCTTGACTATAGCTTTGATATCATTCTGATGACAAAAAACATACCTGGGGACTTTTATGAAACATAATAAACATTAAATAAACATAGCATAATCAATAACGG
>JAUMHH010227319.1:0-11868 GCA_032359455.1 Chlamys rubida
TGTCAGTAAAAGACAATTTACCTGTCAGTAAAAGACAATTTACCTGTCAGTAAAAGACAATTTACCTGTCAGTAAAACTCTATTGAATCATGTATTTGGGTCTTTAACCCTTTCACCCCTATGTAACTTTAGTAGTAGACTCTACCATGCATTGATCTGGATGAGTCCATTTTGGTCTACAGTGGTGAAAGGGTTAAATGGAAATCGATTTCAAGGGCCTGATCAATAAATGGGACTGGAGGTATATAATACTCACATCCGTAAATGGGTACCAAATTGTTGAAAAGTACTGGAAGGCAAGGTAGTGATTGATGACAACAAAAACTGAAATGAAAAGCAAAGAAAATGATAACAGATTACACCAGATATTTCATAATTTCCACAGCTTACTGCAGGCATTATAATTATTATAAGGACATATCAAACTTCATCGAAATTGACCCATTAATGACTAGGGCAGTTATTGTATGGAAAATAACTAGCTGCCAATCATAAGTTTGTAACCTCATTAAGTTTGCATAAATATGTATTGATATAAATATGTAAAGATCAATCTTAAGGCAGTTACTGCACGGAAACAAAAATATGACAAATGGACAGACAGGCCCAAATTAATATCCCCTGTATACTTTGAAAAGCAGTGGATAAAAAAGAATGAAAATGATATAAATGAAATATACTAGATCATTAATCATTTCTACTGCTTATGCATGCATATTAAAAACAAGATACAGTCCATTTGTGTACGAGAAATATTTGAATGTGATCCATTAACAATAAAACTTTGATATAATACCAATCATGTCATTTCTCACCTGGCTTACCGCCAACATTTATTTCAAGACTCTTTATCACTTTTTTTATAAAATTTCTTTCTATGTCTCCCTTTACGCATTGCCAAACCACTATAATGCCAATATCCGGCTGGACAATGGTGGCAGTATAACAAGGTTTTACTAACCAATTACAAAGTATGGGAAGGTCTGGAACAGTTTATTTGAATACTTACCTACAGAGCCAATAAAAGGTGGAGAACTAATGACAAAGTATGGGAAGGTCTTTAGGACCAAGAAAAATGCCACATTTCCCAAAATTCCGGCCACGCTCATCATCAGTGGAAAATCCTCTAAAATTAACAAGCCCACAAAGACTGCAGACGTCGCCTACAAAACAAAGAGCTATATATTAGTAATGTGATCATATTTTACAGAGGGACAGAATTTCTGATTATCTGTTTTTGAGGTGGGGTTATAATAATTTGCCATTTTTCCGTAGAGATATTTCATTGATATCTATATGTGGAATTTTTAGTGTGTGGAAACATTTTTGTTGTGTAACATTAGAACAGTGTGGACATTTTTGCATTTCCAGGTGGTTATGAAATCCATATATGATATATTCTATTTATCTATAACCTACCTGGGTATGCAAAAATGCTTTCATAATCTATAAATAAATATTTGCCTGCACACGATTTTACTCAACATGAAAAATGTAACATTCACACACTTACAAACATTTCCACTTCTACACTTTAAATATACCATCATTTTATAGCCTGCAGTGTTTTTAGGATCCAATCTGGGGTAGAAATTTGGTCTCAAAATAATGAAAGAACTGGAAATATAACTATAAATGAGTTGAACTAATATCTAGAACATAGTGTATAGTTCAAGAAAGACCGTAAGTCTGATGTGGAATTGATGAATGATAAATAAGTACAATGGATTACACATGTTTATGGTGTCTGCCTGTGCTATAAATCACATTATCTGAAACTAGCAAGAGGTATATTTATTTCGAGTTTTAAGTTGTAACAAGAGATCCCAGAGGGATCTTGGCGCCCACCATTGCCTTCATTGGTTTATATAAATGTCAGTTTGATTTTTTCTCTTCTTTTCTATTATCTGTTTCGATCAGTCTCAAAAGTAAACATGCATAACTACAGACCAAGGGGAACCTACATATCAAAATTGAGAAAGATCCCTCCAAAACTTCCTGAGAAATAGCGATAACAAACATTCACTGTTAAAATCCAAGATGGCTGCCTTTTCTTGTGGCCATTTTGTTCATCCGATCAGTCTCAAAGGTAAACATGCACAACTACAGACTAAGGGGAACTTACACACAGAATTTGAGAAAGATCGCTCCAGCATTTCCTGAGAAATAGCCATAACAAACATTCACTGTTAAATTCCAAGATGGCCATCTGGCGGCCGTTTTATTCATCGGACCAATCTCCGAGTTTTAAGTTGTAACAAGAGATCACAGAGGGATCTAGGTGTCCACCATTGTCTTCATTGGTTTATGTCAGTTTGATTTTTTCTCTTCTTTTCTATTATCTTTTTCGATCAGTCTCAAAATTAAACATGCACAACTACAGACAAAGGGGAACTATTATATCAAATTTGAGAAAGATCTCTCTAGAAGTTCATGAGAAATAGCGATAGCAATCGTTCATTGTTAAAATTCAAGATGGCCACCTTTCGGCCATTTTGTTTATCGGATCAGTCTCAAAAGTAAATATGCACAAATGCAGATAAAGGGGAAGCTTCATATCAAATTTGAGAAAGATCACTCCTGCACTTTCTGAGAAATAGCGATTACAAGAATTGTATCAGGACGGACGACGGAGTAAGGGTGATTTGAATAGCCCACCATCAGATGGTGGTGGGCTAAAAACATGGAAACGAGCAAAGTGGGGACAAATATTTATACGGTGGTTCTCTTAGTCTAACAGTAAGCAAACTTCTCTTTGGATTCACAACCCTGAACTCCTATAAAACACAAAATGCCATTATACAAAATTGTATTATTCTGGCTACCTTAGCTTATTACCGAAGGTGTTGGGCTGAATAGGAAATCCAATATGGTCACCATAGTTTTGAATCATGAAACATATTATCAACTGATTTTCAAAGTTAAATTTACATACAGCACAGTACATGAATATTTGTACAGAAAACATATTTCAATAGCATATTAAATCAAAATTTCTTATTTCCCCCCAGGAATATTCAGCAACTATAGAAAGGTGAATATCAGGTGAAAATCAGTCCAATATTTTATTCACCGTCTCAAACAATTAAGAAACTAAATGAAGACAGTCATCTTGAAGGTATTACTCTGTATACCCATCTTTATTGAAAAATATGAGCTGTACTTACAAATATCATGTATTTGATGATTTTGGCTGTCAGCACTGTGTATTCTTCCACTAACTCAGCCAGGTAGTAAAGACCTGCAGCTAAAAAGTCAAACAAATAATGGATTAAAAAATAAGCCTGCTCCCATAAGTAAAACTAAAGAAAACTTATAAAGTCCTATGAATATCAGTATGTTTTTTTTAGTCAGTAATTAGATGGAAAAACATGTCACAATGACCGTCAAGGTGTATTCACTGTTGAACTTGGTTAGGTCAGGTCCAGTACACTCCGCCGATTGACCTATATAGCTATAATAAAGACCTATATAGCTATTTTCACCTATAAATTATAGCTGTATAATAGTGAGCTATATATTTCTCAGATTTCAATTTTCATTAAATTAAAGCAAAGTCGCTTAAAACAATAAGGTTTATGGTAATGTTGACTACAAAAATCATACATTTAGATGTTTATTTTCATTTTTCATAAATGTAAAATGTTTTACATCATTATTTTTTAAAAAGAATACTTATATATAATGTCTTTTGTTATCAACATAATGATAAAATCTTCTTTTTAAAGCGACTTTGTTTCGTTTTCATTAAAAAAGAAAATCACATGAAAATAGCTCAAAAGACCTATTTCAAATAGGTCAATAGAGCTATTATAGGTCTTTACAGCTATACTGTATAGCTCAATCGGCAGAGTGTCTGAACCTGTAGGTAGCAGTGGTGGATCCAGATACCTATCTAGGGGGGGTTCCAAATTTCCAGGGGGGGTTTCCAAGTGGGGAAAAATTGAGGAAAATGATGATAATACATGATTTTTAAAGAAAATTCTCAGGGTGGGGGGGATTTCCTGAAGCCCAAAAAACCCCTCTGGATCCGTCACCGGGTAGCAATGTAAATTTTGGACATCAAAAAGTCAAAATTAAATCTGTCCCAAAAACCAGATTTGAGACATTTGGATAGATAGATGTGTGGCCTAAAACACAAGACATCTATCTGTCAAAATCTTGCTAGAGGAAACTCGGGCTAATTTACATGTACATAATAACAATCATTTTTGCCTTTCGGGCGTGAACAGCAGTGCTATCAATGCAACACATTAAAGAAAAAGTAGGTTGAATATCGAATAAACAAGTGTAGAAAAAAAACTTGCTTGAGTGTGTCTATTTTTAAACACTGTCCTCTTTATAAAGACTTAGAGAAGACATGTTGCAGAGTCTGCACAAAATTTCAGTGAACTGAAACAGTACATTTTCATGCATGAACTTGACATCTTGATGAAGCCCCACGGTGACTATACCTATTGAGAGAGTTATGATGATAATCTGCAGTAGCAGGGCTATCCAACTGATTATGTACATGAACCACATGTTGACTGATAATTCGGTCAGCTGCAGATCCGCATCACCGGCCCAACGTTCACGTTGGCAGCAAACTTTTTACCGGAAGTTTGTTATATGTAGGTAAAATACGGAAACAAATACGGACCGGATAGCATACGGCTTTGACTGTTGAATTATACAAAATAGGTACACGAAAAGGCAATAATGTTTTGTACAAATGATTTCTGAAATAAAGATGACCACAGCTTCTCAAGATGGCAGCATTTTTTTTAAGATTAGTTTAGTTTATTTTCCGATACAGAAACTGTACTGGGGAGACCGGGGCAAGTTCGGCCGCCCATTTTTATTAAAGTAGTTTTGGACAGAATGGAATTTGTTGAAATTTATGTATTATAGACTATACACAATTAGGCCTTTCATAAGGGCAAACACGTCCGTATTTGAAGCGTTATTTAACTTTTTCTGTCGGAAGATTGGATGGCCGGACGTCTCCCGCCTTGGGGCAAGTTCGGACAGTAAGTTCGTCCCCGTTGGAATCAGCATAAGTATGACGTTATACAGCATGCAAAATGTCGAATTCCATGCCGCCTTTCATAAGGGCAAACACGTCCGTATTTGAAGAGTTATTTATTTTTGTCGGAAGATTGGATGGGCGTTCGTCTCCCGCCGTTGGTTTGTTACCCATTTACAATTAGTACATTTAGTGTTGGAATCAATACAATTTTCCGTATGAATGTCCGTCATAGTCAACTGAACTGCTAAGATCCTCAAAGTTGTAAATATTTGCACAAGATCAAGATTACCAGGGATAGACGGACTTACCCCTGGGCCGAACTTGCCCCGGTCTCCCATTAGAAAAAGGTTTTATCATAGTATGGTAGCCCTTTGAATGTAAATCAGTTCCTGATCATACCGTACATGAACGCTAAATGGTGTACATGTCACATCCTTTGGAAAATTGTTAAATACTTTTACTACTCGCAAAGAAAAGGGTTTTGCTCTTTGTACCATGTCCATCGGAATATATTCCTGCCACAATTTGTAAAGAAATCTGACGCGTTTCAGTCATAGACACCACTCAATATCTTGAGTTCATCTCTTACACGTCTGTAGCTGATCAGCAAAAGCAAAAAAAAAAGCAAAAGTATCCCTAATTTCAGGGAAGAGCAGGCTCACTGGGTGTTCGCGACACCGGATATTGGTACTAGGCAAGCGGCCATTTGGAAAAAACTAATCAAATTGATATGTTGGAAAGGGTCCAAAAAAGGAAACGAAACAAATCCTTCTTTGGCCTGGTTCTTCTAGTGCTTCAATATTTAAATATGTTCGTTCTCTCAATTCTCGACCGATGAGATGTGCATGGCTTTAATATATTTTCCAGGATTGAATAAAACAAACATTTGCCGGAGTGTAACGGTAGCGCCAGGCTTTTTGATATGGAAGAGAAGAATGTCAATTCAGAAATTTTAATATGCTGCGTAGGGTGCGGATTGTGTCAATTCTTGTAGTTTTTCACCTTATTGAATCCTTTCTGCTTTGTTCGGACTAATTCAGTTTACCATTTATCGTTACAGTCTTTCTGACTTGTAGAGATAGCATTGTTGTTCATCAACAATAAGTCCTAGAAGGACGAGACATATTATGAGGCATTGTAATTATTTTTCGGCGTGCCGTATCTGCTGCCAAATGTGTATAGGCGCAATCAACAGTGTGTGTTTTATATTATGTTAATTCGAGATACAATAGAAAGACTCTGCTGGTGCATTTCTTAGTCCCCGAGGTTTGCCGTCACCTTGATAGCCACAGTTATAGTTCGCAGTAGTGACCGGTGCCTATAATTCATATGCAATTTAGGGGAAGCTCTCAGAGTTATTTATCTTCGTATACGAGAAAGCAACTTGTCAGGTTATTATTCAAATAGATGTTTTACACGACACCGATTTGAATTATGAGTTTTGTATCCGTATCATTCTCTTTTTCTATTTCAACATCAGTTTAGATTAGTTTTTGATCTCCTCCTTTTTGGCCCCTAGAATCACTGAGGAGTCACAGAAGGACGAAACAGCTTTATGGAACAGTGTAATGATTATTTGGCATATTGTATCATCTTTATGATGTAGCGGAACTCGTCGGCGACCAGGTACATGTAGCTCGAATGGAAGAGCGTCCGTCTAGAGTTCGGTAAGTCCCGGGTTGGAACCCCAGTCTGGCCGTACATTTTCCCGCTTCTATTACAATGACTTGTCACTGCCTGTTGTCTAATCCGTTTGTTAATTCAATAAAATTTGTTGAAACCAAAATGACATATCAGAAAGTAAGAATTTTTGAACGCCAAACTAATATAATCTATATTCAAATAATTTAGCTTCTATCTACAAACAATTTGTATCAATATATACATGTATATGTGCTTGTAGGTCGGCTATTCCGTCTTTGCGTATTGCAGAGTTATCTTCTCTTGTGAGCAGGTATTGATTGTTACGTCATTGGTTTGTGTGAGAAAATTACGTCGTTTTCTCAAAAACTGATGACGTTTCTCTCACAAACCAATGACGTAACAATCAATACCTGGTCTCAAGAGAAGATAACTCTGCAATACGAAAAGACGGAATTGAACAAGTCCTTGTGCGGTAAGAGTTCAGTGCAATTAATTCTATATCTATTTGATATATGTTCATAGTATATATTTATATGTATATGTATGCCTGAACATGAACGTAACACACACGCTCGAGATTGCACCTACAGCAGTTAATGTTTTTTTTAAATAGGTTTACCCCATTTGTGAAACAAGTTCTATTATCGTATATGAATCACTCCTGTTGGTCCGGATGGTAGCGCGCAGGGGGTCTTAGTGTGGGAGGAAACCGGGATACCCGGAGAAAATTGACGTGGTCGGGCAGGCGACCACACACCTTTTCACGTCCAATCACAGAATCGAACCCAGGCCGTCTTGGTGAAATGCGCGTGCGTTATCCACTGCACCACCCGACCACCAATCTAGGATTCATCTGAGATAAACGGTAAAATTCTTACCTGTCTAAACTACTGTTGAAATAGAAAGGGGCTGGGAGTACGTGAAACCTCCTAATTACACAAATTACACAAATCAGCGGAGAAATGGTTAATTTCAAAGAAATAATAAGTAAAGTGTGTATATTATTAACTGTGACACTTCTCAAAAGGTGACAGCTGTGGCTATGAAGATAACGGCAAAGCTAGGGAACTAAACAACTCATCGGCAGAGGCTACCAACTTGTATCATGAAAGATGATCGTTACAAACAAACACGTGTTTGCAACATATTGAAAATACAAGGGTAACTCTCTCGATATACATGTACATATGTTCACGTATAGTTAGAGCTGTTCGAGTAAACAACCATTTATTTTGATTAAGGCACCAATCTCTTTTATCAGAAAAAACAACAAGAAAACCGAAGTGTTTACAAAACCATATTACGAACTCAAAATTTATAAAACTAGGGCAAGCTATGAACAAAGGAAAACATTAAATTGAGATACGTTATAAAAAAGTAAAATATATTAAGACCAGGTGTTCCGGAAGG
This sequence comes from Chlamys rubida, assembly GCA_032359455.1. NCBI lineage: Eukaryota > Metazoa > Mollusca > Bivalvia > Pectinida > Pectinidae > Chlamys > Chlamys rubida. The sequence goes on from JAUMHH010227319.1 coordinate 8,066, forward strand.
ATGAACGCATTCTGCTTCATCGACGTCACCGCTATGTAAATCTAGCTAAAATCGAAGCAATGTCACGCTTTTTTTTATCGAGAATTCGAGAGGCATACTGATAAGCATATTAAAAAACGACCTTTACACCACACAAAGAAATATAGTATGATGGTGACCATAAAACTTGTCAATAGTTTTCAACAACCAGCATCTTTGGAAACCTTGTGGTGTACGTTTTGTTCGTCAGTAGTCTAGGTATATGTAACAGCCATTTCAGTAACATCATTTCTACAAGATACAAGAATCTTTATTTAGTGCCGAATACGTTTAAACAAGATCATAAGCTCTTAGGAGCTATATTTCGACAAACAAATCACAAAAACACGAAGAAATGGATAGCAATACAAGATAGGAACACAATTTACAAGACCTAAAATAACAGAAAATCTGAGATCATAAAAACACTGTTCTAAACAAAATGCGACACTAAATAATCATTATTGAAAGGAGACAAGCACATGCCCACTTTATGAATTAGCACAATGGAAATGAAGCTTCAATCATACATGCACTTAAAAGAGTAAAAGTAGCTATTGAAAATCATTCACAAACATGTATTTATATGTTCTACAGGAACAATCTTTTTTTTTGTTTCATTTACGTTACAATATGTTTTCAGCTGACGTTATACAGTTATTTTGTACCTCTATAGTCAAACTCTTTCTCCGAGGTGTTACACTGTAGGACCAAGAGGGGAAGGCCTCAGGAAAGTTCATCTGGTTGGTCTCACTACTGTTATAGGAGAGGAAAAATGCATTGACAGACCGGAGTTCGAACCCGGGACCTTCCGAACTCTAGACTGACGCTCTACCAATTGAGCTATCTGGTCGCCGACGATCGATCTAGTCCAGTTACGCTACATTCCTTACTCCTTTTGTCTAAGTCTTTGCCTCCGAAGACACAACTATTTACAACCCAGGTTCGGGTATCCCCTTGCCAAGCATACACCAAATGCTTGAAACAAGGGTTGGTCACAGGCACCACTGTCACAGGAGAGGGAAAATGCACGGCCAGACCGGGGTTCGAACCCAGGACCCTCCGTACTCTAGACAGATCACGCTCTACCAATTCAGTTATCTGGTCGCCGACAATCGACCCAGTCCAGTTCCGCTACACACATATATGACAATCATTCTAACCCTGCATAAATGGTACCATTTGATTTACAGGATAAGTTCTATCAACTATTCACAACATATGGCCCAGTATATGGTATTCGTCTGTGTCCAGCAAGTATAAAAATTTCTAGACCAGCCTCTGAGCCAGACACACCTCCTTTCAACTGTAGGGTGGGAACAACACTTACTGACACAGACAAAGACAAGTCAACACCACCTGGTGGTAACAACGAGCAAAACGGATACTATGCCTTTGTGACGTTTTATCTGGCTATGAGTGCAAAAAGGGCAAAGGACAATTTAAAAAGCCGACTTATTATACAAGGGAATGAGTGCAAGGTATGTATACCTGAGATACATCAGACTAATAAAAAAAAATCTTGTGTTTCTGCTTACATGCATACCTTCCCTATAAATTTGTGCCTACTGTAAAGTTTGTATTGGCATTTAGTGATATGCAGCTGTTAAACTCCTGCTCTATATAAACTTAACCATAGGTAGAAATATTTTCCAAAATAAAAACAAAAAAATTATCACGATACTATCAGAGAGTGCGACGATGCATCTGCACTAAAGATATGATACAATTCACCTTCCTAACTACCCTTTTTTTCTGAAGTTGATAGTGCTAGCGGAAACACAAGATGCATCAGTGAATCGTATCATATCTTGAGTGCAGATGCGTCGTCGCACTCTCTGATAGTATCGTGATACTTTTAAAAAGTTATGTACGGGTTACCACCCCTTTTAGAGTGGTTATAAACAATCACGCAAAATACATTTTAGCATGCATTTCTTCTAGTTCTATCACCGAATAGAAAGATTATTTCAAAAATAGGAATGCTATACAAGAGATGGAGCACTTACCCGTAATAAACAAATTAATTTGGCATGGAATATACCTGGTAAACACTTTAGATTCGTTTCATGTCCAGGTTCGTTTCAAATCAAGGAAAATTATGGTTTGTACAAAAATTTGTGACAAGTATCACAATGCGTATCGTATGGTGACCCATGTATCGTGACACGTATTGTATCGCCACAACTCCATCGATACATGTACATTGCACTACCAAATTGTATACATTCGTATGTTGTTTTGGTGTTCCAGATTTCCACAGCCAAGAGAAAGAAGGAAATAATTAGAGCCACTCTACACTTTACAAAGTGTCAGGAACTGGCAAACCAATACCTAGGCTTTAATGGATGGTCCACTTCTGTCAAACTGGTAAGAAATAACACGGATCTAACCATTTTCTTTCTTCACATAACAAAAATTAATTCCATTTGAATATAACAGTCATTTGATATAGTTCTCAAATAGGCATGAGAGTTGTATATGGATTCAGTACAGTATTCACCATTATTAGCGCCCATATAGTGCTTGAAAATTAGCTTAAACGAGGGGGCTTTTTAGGATAATGAAATGGGAGTTATGATAGAACCAGTTATGCAACTTCAACCATAGCTACAGCATAACAGAAGGACATTATATACATTCGAGTCCGTATGGAGGTTTGGATATTCAGTGTTTAATCCGCTTCACACAAAGTCCAGTCATGCTACCAGTCTTAAATCTCTACTTTATATTTTAAGTACTGTAAATCATCGGCTGGGCCTCGTCAGGTCGAGGATGGAGAAGGGGGTATATATAATATATATTTCTCTTGAAAAAGGGGGAGGTGCGCTAATTATAGCAATTATGGTACTTATATAATAACTTATTTTTAGTAACTTCATTTGATACATGTTGAGCATCGTGGTTATGTTTTCTGATAGATAGTCCACTTGTCCCGTTGTCCATTCCATCATATTTTTGAAAGTATTGATAATTTTCAAAATTTTAGTATGACCCATTGTCCAGACACGATGGATTCCTCAGTTCTTTTTGTTGATCCCACCACTGTGTAATATGTATCGTCTGATTTGTCATCTGGAACAAACTACAGCGGAATCATTTCATGTCATGAAATTACGGCAAGGTTGGAGTTATTTGTTGATTTTACTGGGTAATAATTGAACAAAATATATCAGGCAAGACGATTTGAAAATTTTCTTTAATGGCCCATAACGGAAACTTGAAGGAATATGTTAATGTTTGATTTTATTATTATTTCATGTTTGTACGGTTGTATATTTTTTGTATGTAAACAAGTTTGTTTGAATGTCTTTTTGATAGGGCTGCAACGATCTATCAAATTGTATTGTATCGCAATACTTTCTCATGTATCGTTTTGAATGGTTTTGTTTGCCTGTATCCTGATACACTAAGAGTACTTTAAAACTTTAATAGCAGCCCTACTGTTTGAATGTACTTGATGGTCCAACAATGTAGAAAAAAGGCCTAATTACAGCCAAAACTTGTTTGCTATAATTGATGTGGTGCGTTGTCCCATTGCAGCTAGAATGTGACTCTGAGGTGCAGGAAGGTGAGATAAAAAAGCTGCAGCATGTGTGTGTGATCAGACTGAACATCGCTCAACATGGTTTAAGTACTGATGGTCTTGGAGCTTGGGAGGAATCCTGTCTCACCACAGGTGAACTTGCGTTGGTTATATGTAGGGGAGGCTTGTCTCACCAAAGGTGAGCTTGCGTTGGTTATATGTAGGGGAGGCTTGTCTCACCAAAGGTGAGCTTGCATGG
>JAUMHH010227330.1:0-11868 GCA_032359455.1 Chlamys rubida
TTAAACATTTCAACAGTTTAAAATAACTTTTAATATCCCCCAACACAAGTCCAGGAAAGATGAACAGTTTGGAGTGATCTTATAGGGCAGGTGTGCAGGACTTAAAAGCTAGTTTCCACTGTATTTTGAACATATTAACATATACTATTCCGGTCTGTGATAATTTGTGTGATAATTAAAGGAAGCATTTGTCTTCATTTACCATTAACGTTTGAAACCTTTCTACAGATTCCAACCTCATTTCAGTACAGGGCAAGATTATTTCATTCAGGGGTAATGAATAAAATCCTCTGATATGAGCTGTTATCAAACCGAGAATAGAATTAGAAACAGGATGACGTGAACTTTATGGTGTATCCCGTATACATACATATCTGTGTTGTACTTTTGTCAGGTTGATTTCAAATACAATGTCTTTTCTTTACCGACCATACAAGCTGCCATATATTCACGTGAAGATATATGTCACTTTTCAGCAAATAATACTATAATACTATTGTATAGTGTAAAGCAATAGATGTCTATCGGTAAACTTCAAGTAGAGGAACAATCAGGCGATAGATATATATAAATCACTGTGAGATAAGCGTGTTGATATTCCTAACACTCTGATACAAAGATACGCATATACAGAAACAGTTTAAATTAAGTGAATTGAGCCAATAGTCAATAAATCAAGCTCTTCAGAAACAACTTTACATCAAAATGTCAGCAATTGACCAATCAGTGTCCATAAAAACATCAGCAGGCATATAACCCGGAATAACGTTTACTTCTCGTGGATTGGTTTTGTATCAATACGTTGGCAAATCGTTCAAAAGTTATTCGTTTCAACGTTGACATGTCTCCGTGGCTGCTTCTGTCCCTCCGGTTCAATATTTATATTTAATAGAAACATATGAATAACATGTTTGTACATTGTAAACAAAGTTGACAAGGTAAAATCAATCTTAACGAAGGTCTCGCTTTAAAACCTGGAGAAACCAATTTAAAGGAATGACAAAAATATGTACTTTGTCTAACAAAGCATTGTCAGGTTTAGTATTCCAAAAATATGAGACGGAATTTAATGATACTTTACAAATATCTTGCCTATCGCATTATCCCGGGTATCTGTAACGACATTCTGCTTCCAGACCTTGATACTACTATCGTTCATATGAATACACTTCAACCTTGATAATAAATTAACATCATACCGAGTTCAATTAAAATAGCAAGACTGAGGCATTGTTGAAAGTATTTAATTTGAAAATATTGAATGAGGGTCAGGTGGGTGTAGTAACCACTGGATAACAGTTCCAGGTATAATGAAGGAAGTATTTTACCTTTTTTTGTGCTATTTTTAAACATGATCTTCTATCCCATTACGTATGTCCTTATGATTGCTCTTAGAGCTGACTATTTGCTTAGATAAGTACACATAAATCAAACCCTTGAATTTATCAAACCGATGTCAGGTTTAAGTCCGTGACCTTCCTGGTGTACACCAATCACATACATTTTGTGTAGTATCTCCTGACAATTCCAGGTAGATGAAAGCGGATGACATAAGACGATATAGTTGCGAGTCGTATGTGTAAGTAAGAATGAAATAGAAATTGGTTTGGGTGTTATAATTGTTAAAACTATACAATGCACATACAGGAAAAACACAATTAACTCAATAAACAAAGGATTTCAATTTGTCAAAAATAATATCATTGTAATTAAGAGTTACTTGTGCATGTAATCAGCAACATCAGTGAATGGGCTGGCTAAAGCTCCGGTATATTACATATTTGTTGATATTGAGGTACATACATTATGATCCACTTCCCTTTGCAGGTGGCACTTTAGAACATTATGTACTTGCTGATACCTACTGCAAGTTATAAAATGCAACAAAATGGAGACCCCTTCAGAAATAAGTTGTCAGTATCATGTGACCAGGTGGAGTGCTGTGCTTCATGGCTCTGGCATGGTATTTCAGTGAGGTAGCACTCCCAAGTCGGCATCAGATCCGTGCTATCGCAAGAGGCACATACACCATCATACAGCTTCTAGCACAGTTACACACCCAAACACAAACATATAGTGTAATTAATATCGTTTCTTAACGCATTTACGATGCTTCGGGATTTATTTACTTTCAGAGTGGATTGAACTATTACGTTCATCCTTCAAAACAAACTTGTTTAAAAAGTCCAAAACTAAAATTTGTATTTTCTTTATACTGATGTCCATACAGGACTCAAAGATATGCACGATAATGAACTTGTTGTGTTGGCAGACAAAACATCTAATAACCGATCTTCGTTTGCAAACACTATTACATTTCGTGCTTGCAAAAAGAGACGGAATGCTAGCTAACCATATTTCTATATATCATTCTTTCCGAGTATCTGTGAATGATAAGGATACGGACCACATATGATCAGCACTCGGCCGTTGCTAGTACAGATATTTGAATTTCATCCAAGAATAAGGAACGACAAAAAGACCAGCAACAACATTGGCGTTTTCCTACATTAGAGGCGTTTCAGAAGTCATCCGTCGTTTCTTGGCGAAGAAGGGCATCAGTGTTTATTTAAACATTTCAACAGTTTAAAATAACTTTTAATATCCCCCAACACAAGTCCAGGAAAGATGAACAGTTTGGAGTGACCTATAAGATCACATGTGTCACCAGCCATTCTTCCTACATTGCAGAAGCCGAGATATCTATGAGCACACAAATCAAGGAGCAATGCAGGGACACAGGACACAGGAACCTCAAATGCCTCTGCTGTAGCTAATATGCAATGAAGACTGGTCATAAGATTGATGTCAAACGTTCCCATCCTTGAAAGAAACCACGTTTACATACAGTCGGACATTACCGTTAGCATCAGGCTCTACCCCAGCAATGCATTGAGACTAGGGAATTTATCACCTGAATCCTATCCAAGACAGACATCTACGTTGTTGCGCCACTCGTTCGGGTGAACTAACGTTCATCAAAAGAGTGCTAATGACGTGCAGTAGTCGACGAAAGCTTTCTGGTACAGTAACATTGCAAATATTCCCCTTTAAGACTACAGAAACCCACAATATAGGTAAATCATACTACGATATCATACAGAATATTAAATTTTCATAATTTTTGTTCAATGATTGTAATAGTCACGCTTAGTTATATCATTTCCAGAGAGTGTGTATATATATATACGTTCGCTAGGAAAATTATAGTTAATTAGTTTTAAGAAACCAAAGTGTACCTTAAAAGCTAGTTTCCACTTTATTTTGAACATATTAATATACTTTTCCGGTCTGTGATAATTTGTGTGATATTAAAGGAAGCATTTGTCTTCATTTACCATTAACGTTTGAAACCTTTATACAGATTCCAACCTCATTTCAGTACAGGACATGACTATTTCATCAAGGGGTAATGAATAAAATCCTCTGATATGAGCTGTTATCAAACCGAGAATATAATTAGAAACAGGATGACGTGAACTTTATGGTGTATCCCGTATACATACATATCTGTGTTGTACTTTTGTCAGGTAGATTTCAAATACAATGTCCTTTCTTTACCGATCATACGAGCTGCCATAATTCACGTGAACATATATATTTTTGATAAAAAAAATGTCACTTTGCAGCAAATAATACTGTAAAGTTTTCCGATGTGTAAAGCAACATATGTCTATCACTATCAGTAAACTTTAAGTAGAGGATTAGGCGATCGATATATATAAAACACTGTGAGATAAGCGTGTTGATATTTCAAAATTTCTAACACTTTTATACAAAGATACGCATATACAGAACAAGTTTACTTTAGGTGAATTGAGCCAATAGTCAATAAAGCAAGCTCTTCAGAAGCAACTTAACATCCTAGTTTCATCAATTGACCAATCAGTGGCCATACAAACATCAGCAGACATATAACCCGGAATAACGTTTACTTCTCGTGTATTGGTTTTGTATAAATACGTTGGCAATTCGTTCAAAAGTTATTCCTTCTAGACGTTGAAATGTCTCCGTGGCTGCTTCTGTCTCTCCGGTTCATACTCTGGTCCTGGTACCCAAGTATTGGAGGTAGGTATCTACAATTTAAAAAAAGTTTTCTCAGTACCATTTAAAAAAACAGTTTATGAGCTAATTTTGTTACCATGTCAAACTTTGTATTGATTATTTTGAGTTGTTTTGTTTTCGAATATATTTTGAGTTGAAAAGCACGTAAGACAAAACAAAATGTCCTTTCTAATTAAAGGTAATAATGAAATTCCAAAATTGCACTTTCAAATAAATTAGAGCAGTTGTAAAAAAGACGACAGCGTCGCCAAATCTAAAAAAAAAACGTAATTTGTTATCACCTATTTTCCTCAATAAAATTGGCTTCGAATATAAACAAACATCAATCAATCAAGAGATACATTATGAAATTCTCTGAAAACCCACATAATAGTATATGAAGGAAGCAATGGTTAAAACGTTGTGTGATATCTGTTTGTCCAACCTTTATAGTAACAACTTACCAACGTTATGAGGTGTTTCTTTTGGCACATATCTATCAGTATCACTATTTATTTCTTGTTTATATGTTTCTAGGTATAGCATTATCACCTGTCATCGGTGTTCAGAAAAATTGCGTATGTTCTGCATTGTGTATTTTAAATTGCTGTGTTGTGTTCGTCTGACTGGGGACTTGCAGTCCCGTGTTTACCTGAATTATGCATTTGATAATGGGTAATTACTTAGATATGGGTCTGTCTGTTTGCAGTAAGAATATACTAATGCATTGCATGATATCAATATTTTATAGCAGGTGTGTAGTAACTTACTAAACTACTTTCACAATGTATATAAATATCAATAATGAGTTTATTCTAGAAGTGATTCAATTATTATTATTAATATTTATGGATGTTGAACAGAATCTAGGACCCCAACATATCAAAATAGCTAATTTAAATGTTAGATCCCTACGTAACAAGATTGATATCATTGAAGCAGAATTAAATTCCTGTGATGTTATATGCCTTACTGAAACACATCTGACTGACAGCATACTAGATAAGGAAATAACAATAGACTCACACACCAACATCTCCCATTGTAAAGATAGAACTATAGGTTATGGAGGAGGAAGAATAGTAATTTATTATAAAAATACTGTTAAAACTTAGAGAAGAAGAGACTTAGAAACTAATGAAACTAATGGCTTGAAGTAACAGTTGAACGTCATAAGGTCTTGCTAGGATGCATCTGTAGACCAGCCTCAACTGTAGACTATTGGAATAAGTTGGATGATAACTTAACCATAGCTACAGATTCAAATCCAGACACTGGCGACATCAATGTTGACATGTTAAGCACACAGCCTAATTCACATCTCTCAAGACTAAATTTGATATATTGGTCATGCATAAGAAGACCCTAAGGAGTTAGTTTCAAAAGGTCAAGGTCGTCATCACTACTTATAGAAAGTCAAATATGACAACAGGTTACTTACAATATATTACAAGTGTTATATACATACGCACCACAAGTGAGAGGATTTGTACTATATGTGATATACCTTGCTGCCAGCGTAATAGTTTTCAACTAATTAATCTCATATGGGACTACTCATACGTATATGCCGATGAGGTACATGCACATGTAATAACCAATAATAATTGTACTTAATTATATACTAGTATATATGCCAAGGTGGTATGTATATTTTTGAAGTTATATTTCAGTAATTGTAGATGTCAATTGGTATGTATACATGCACTGGTATTGAATATGATAATATATACTGCGGAGCTGTGCACCTTGATGAACACTGATAACTTTTGAGAAGCATAGTTGATTGATATACTTATACATCTCATTCCCTTTATATTATTTGGATTTCGTCTATCGTAAACATTGATGAAATAACATGCACTTTTTGCATGTGCGGCTGGAAGCTATGTGTGCAACCAATTCCTGAGTGGAAGACTATAGGGTGAAGAACCCATGGACTTTACAGTCAGAAACTCGGGGGTTGATTCGACACTTATCTCTCAGCTGCATTTGTATATAACAGCATGTATTAAACTTGTATATCATTGCAAAATTTAAAATCAAATTACAAAAAAGTATAATAAGTCAAATGTCAAAATATATGATAAACTTAATCTTACTGTATATTACTTAATTTCCATTTCTACCGAATATTATTGGAATAACATGTATTGTAATATGGAAAGAACTTAGTATAGGCTTTAAGCCTGATGTTCAATCCAATTGATCATGATTATCAATAACATTTGTTGAAATTGAAATTCAAGTGACTCTAGGTGAACATTTGGTGCAGTTACCGCAAAGACATAAGCTGCGACAACGTATTGTTGGTGAAATGAAAATGAGGCATCACAAGATAGTTGTTTGTGCCAACGAAAAGCATAATGTACATCCTTAGATTATCTAGGTCACGTTTCATTTTAAGAGCTAAGTAGAGCAGATATACGTGTGTAGCAAACATGATTTTGTTAATCATGTTGATATTTATAACTCTGGATTGAAAATGTCAGGATACTATTAATAATATTTCCACTATATTCTAACCCTTGTTATATATTCCACGAAACACACGCACATGTTTTGAGTATCTCCTACAGTGTAATTAGCAGTATTCAGATACAAAACGTGTAAAACTTTATATAAAACAGTTTACAACAGTGGTGTTCAAAATAGATTTGGAACAATACAAAAGAAAGATAATTTGACTGGTCAACCAAACAACTTTCATGTTACAATCATTGGCGGTAAATGTTAACATGAAATCCGTTCATACAAAAACACACGTGATATGGTCACTGACTGTTTTTGTTGTCTGACATCAACAAATTCTGCGCCTCTAAGTTCAATCTCTGTCCAGTGCAAGTACTGTAGTTAAAATGTCTGTCCGGTACTCTAAGAACATGGCTCCACTGCGCAGTACCCATACCCTATTTTGGGATCTGTTGTATAACACCAAGGTCTCGACTTTCCGGCCATTTGGCACCAGTTCTCAAGGTCGCTGCGCCCTACTAGTATAGTGGGATGGTGTGGGGAATTACTGTCCCATCGCTGGCACGGAACACCTCCATCTGTACAAGATACTCGACCGTTGTATGTCTGACTGGTGACGTTATAACAGTCCTTTACTGAAGATACAAATACAGATCAGAGTTATCTTCATAGCAACTTCTCACAAATCTTTCATCACCTGTTCAACACCAACTTTTGTGCTTTAAAACACTTGGAGATAGACATTAACGACACACATTTATGGTAAGTGAGAATGTAAATAAAATAAGAAGGGAATTATATCGAGAATAAGCTGTGTTGGCGAGATGCTAGATTTGATATTTGAGAAATATACCAGAGTTATTCATCTCATTGGTAGATTATATTTCATTCTGCAAACTATTCTTGTATTTGTGATCATAAAGATGATAATACAATATTGATTATATTTCAATAAGAGTACACAAGACAGAAAGATAGAACTTCTTGGGTGCCTGGAGGCGGACTGAAACTACACCAAAGGACTGAACCATTTGTGTATCTAGTTCTCTAAAATAACTCTACAACACAGCGAATATAGATGCGATTTATGTAAGACATGTCCGTTGAAAATATTTAATCCCGTACACACCATCAAGGTTTTAGAAACTTTTTGATTGATTAAACTGACATCGTCATGTTCATGTATTTTCAACATACGAAACTATTTCATTTCGTTCAATGATATTTTTTTAAATGATTTAACCGACATCTTCACGCAAATATATATTTTTTTTTCATATGTCATTAGCGGAATAGGCAGATTTGTTGCATTGGCTGATGAGCAGTATAGGCGAAACTACATAACATGCTTAATAGACAGGATGAATGGCGGAAAAAGAATATATTTGATTGCTTTTGTGGAAACCTTGGCAAATGCAGAATGGCAAATTTGGATAAATTGTAGGAATTACCAGAATTGAGGAATATAGGGAAGAAAGTGATTCTTGAAGCTCAAGTGGAATGTGCTTGATGTTATGGTACGTTCAGTAACTGATCCTGGTGCATATTTAAGAACAAGTAACATTATGATAAAAATAAGATACAAATAAAAAATAAACACGGGCGACTATGAGGTTTTGGGGTATCGAAACCACCCCACTATATTCGGATAACACCATGCAAACACCAAGGGGACCCCTGGACTTGATTTTTTCTTTAAAATAAAATTCACAAATAATCTCGGTGTGCGCGTATGTGGTTCTGGATATCCTATTTCGTTAATGGGACCCAGTCATTTTTTTGTTTACCAAAATGCCAATCAAAATAAAGTCCGCGAAAAGTTCTCCGCTTTACTCTCTGCCTTAACAGGGGTTAACGAAAGGGAGTCTCGTATGAGATCAGAACATGATTCAATTGTCTTAAAAGCCATTGACGATGTGCCTGAGCCAAGAAAGCAACATTTGTGAGGTACCCAGGGACAGAAACATTCTCGTGGATGGCGTAGTCGTTAATGACAGTCCTCATGCAGATGGGTGCAAAACTAGCAAAACGTTGCGAAACTTTCAATTTCTATAGCGCTCTTCCTCGACAACCTCGATATTGCTTATTTTGGTTCTGTATCCAAGATGGCAGGATTACTACATGATAACTAACGGTTGTTGCTTCAGTTACGACGAAAAAAACGTTCAGTTGGACAAAAATATTACCGGTCCATAAAGTAGCCAAAGAGTGTCACGCATAAAAGACTTCTACTTTCTACTTTGCAAGAAATGTCCGGAAACAATGGGCGCAGCCCTGCAATTGTAATCCGTCAATAGTTTTGAAAATGTTTAAACTTGTATTCAATCATTAAACGAAGTTTACTAAACAATAATTCCATTTCTGAATGTGTCTGTGTTATTTGGAGGTCATACTTACTGTTGCTTTTTACTTTTATTGTTTATTGAGTTTCATTTAAATAATTAATTTTATTACTATTTCATTCAATTTTCATTTTAATGGAGAATGACATTAATTGCACAGAGCTCTTTATTAGTTAATCCGATAATAGGGATAAATATGGGACCTCTACTAGTCCCAACACTGGAACCCTGAAATTTATTACATAGATAATATGTTGTTCGAAGTGGGAAGTTTGCAGTTAGTAAAACGTCACCTTACAAACAACAGTTTACATATTTTCTACAGGGAAACATATGAATGTTATTTTTTTATCTGTTCCGAACAAAAGCACTTAAACTATCGTTGCGCTAAATACAACACCTAAAAAGAATACCGCTTATCTTTATCTGTTTTCTCCATTGTTGTCATTAACCAACTTAATATACTACCTAGTATTGCATAGATTCAGAAGAGTTTGACTTTACGTTCAGTATAATACAAAACCTGTTTGATATCTTAAATCACTTGTTATTGGAACTTGATTGATGGAGGGGAGGCAACTCTCTTACGTTTATCACAATTTTGTTGCAGGATACTATAGTCATGTTGCATTTTTATGGAAAAGGCTGATAATAAAACAATAAAACAAGATTTACCTGAACATGAAACTGTTGCTTCCGACCACTTAAGGTCTTTGTCACAGAGCGCCGCTGGGCAACTAGTGACAGGTTCATCTGCTCTTAGTGACGTACAACGGTACCATGCAAACGAAATAGAACCGTGATATGGCCACACAATATTGGTTTCAACTGCTGTGTTGTTTGACGGGGTCAGCATTGGGGGCTGGGTTTCACAGCCTTTCTCCTCTACCGCACAATAGTCCCACCTCAACGCCGGATCAGTAGTGTAACACCAGGGGAATACCTCGCCTTCAAATTGACACCTGTTTCCCAGATCACTACGCCCAATGAACGACACGGTTGCATGGGGGTAGTTGCTATCCCACCTCTGACACGTTACGCCCCTTACGGTACAGGTAACGCCTCCCTCATATCTAGACAGACTGCTGTTGAACACGTCTTTCACTACAACGACAAGTTACCAAAAGGCTACGTAACTTCATGTTAAACAAAAGTTATTACTGTGATTATCTCAAAAAGCATTATATATATTATATTAGAAAATATCCAAACTTGAGGAGTTTTGTAGTAAAAATTATATTTGTGATATGGAACTCAACCTCATAGTACAAGCACCAATTAGCAACTAACTAATTAATTGAGCGTCAAGTGGGATACAACAAGAGAAGGGAAATAACGCGTGTTGTAACAAGCGATCAATACACAGAATGGTCTGTTAACTACATGCTGTGGCTTCTTAAATACTATAAAGTAATGACACAATAATCCTGAAAGTGACAAAATGCTGACCTGGACGGACTTTGAACATATATGAAGGTTCCGGTATATATCAGGATGCAAGTAAATCAAACAGCACATATTAAACATTAAATGGAAATCCATGTTTCAATATGGAAAGCGAAATTTTACAAAACAGGTATACTTACATTGAAACTATAATAACGCCCTGTGGAAATTTATATTAATTTCTTCGTTCGGGAAATCGGGGTTCGGTTTTCACAAATGACAAAACATTCATGTAACAGAAAGTTGCCTTACGAATTTAAAAAAAAATGGTTCGGAATTCCGTCGATGATAAAGAATTCGTATCGTGTAAATAGTTTAAACGAAAATGATCTTATCCTGACACAAGTTACCTGAACAAGATGTAGGTGTAGTTGTCAAGGCACGTAAACTATCACACCTCACTACTGGACAGCTGTCGAACACTGGCTGATCGTTAAAGCCCGTACAGCGGTACCTTGCCATAGTTTTGCTGCCTAAGTGCGGATGCTCTAAGCTGTAACCGGGGGGTACAGGCAGTGGACATTCTGTAAAGCAAGGATTCAGATTTTAGGGTAGTTCAGTCTTGATTTCATTGCATTTGATACTGTTACAACTAAACAAACTGCGCAATAGTTAAAGTGAAAGAGGATCGCTAAACAATTTGCCTTAGCGACAACACAGTCCAGAATGAAAAAGTAGAAAATAAGGAGGAAGAAAATGAAATACTCAAAGCGCAAAATGTAGAATTGGGCGGTAATATGATTATGATTACAATGTTACAAATATATCAAGTTAAAACGTAAATAAAGCAAAAATAAATGGATTAAAAATGTAGGATACATGTAGGTGACTGATTATTGTTATTATTATTGTTATTGTTGGTGTATCGGATGGACTACTGGTAAATTTTATCTAAATATCGAATTGGTGACTAAACAGTACTATTTCAATACTAGTAAGCGGTTGATGGGTAGTCAAAACGTTCTAATAAAATAAACATCTCTTCTGTCAAGGATGGTGGCAATGGCAGAACATTGTCAACATAATATATATCAATTTGATCTCGATTGTCTTCACTCATTTATACACACCACCTTGTTTTGATGTATGGATATTTTATGTATGGACTATTATGCTACAATTCCTTTTCTAATGGCCTGTTTAAATAGCAAAGAATTAGTCAAGAGCATTTTGACAGACTTGTTGGGGTCATGCGCACTGTACACGGATGATCTTACCTAGGCCTATTAATGATGGTTGCTTTTCTCAATCAAGTACTATTAAATCGATTGTTATACTGGTTTTGGTATTATTTTGGTGAGGTGATTTAAGGCCGTGCCTCCATGTATGTTATGTATGCATTCATGTGTGTATGTGAACTGGAGACAGGGTATGTCGGTGTACTTGCCTCCTTGTGATAGCGCGGATCTGAAGCCGACTTTATAGTGTTTTTTCATTGAAATACCATTCCGAAGGCACCCAGCATAACATTTCGCCCTGTCACATTGGACTGATAACGGGTGAACCAGTTGATGCCATTACCCATAAAGCTGAACGTTAAGAAGGAAATAACAACTGCCATTTT
>JAUMHH010227341.1:0-11868 GCA_032359455.1 Chlamys rubida
CCCACCCTTCCTTTTATAGTCATAATCATTTGTGTCGATTCATTGTTGTCACACAATTTCTAATCTAATCTGATGACACAATCTTAAGCAATTATTGATCATCTGAGGTCCTTGCTTCATTAACGCTCCTTAACTTAAGGAAAACAATCCTTAACATCAGTGTTTTCAGTGAAATGCAGTGCTGCAGTTTACAGTAGATCTACAGAAACTGATATGTGAATATATGCGACAGATAATTAGGCTGAACAAAATAATTGTTGTGTCTCTGCTTTTGGCTTTCAGACATTAATGGTAGGTATACTTTTATGTAGGTATTTATTGGTGAACTATTTATGAGGGTTATACAGCAGACAGACAGCTTTCACACTTTAACAGCGCATTACTAACTTTACTGGGGAAAAACTACAGTAGGTACTAACATCTAGGCTAGAAAGGGGAAACGGAAACACAGAATATCTATTTTTGGCCTTTGACACATCTGTTTTGAAATTAGAAATAGATACCGAAACACTGTTACACAGTATTGATCATTCCTTATTTCATTCAAATAGATACTTGTTAAGGATATGACAGTTTGTGTTATCTTTAATTTGGAGGAGAAAAAGGAGTATCTTAAAAATGTACAGCTACCTGAACCGCAGAACAACCTTAGTTTAGTCAGCTGTAAAGCATCCAATAGATTAAAATGTGTCTAGATGTCTAGAAATAAGTAGTGACTATATTGAAGGTAGACAGAAGGGATGAGAGTGACAGAGGGAGAGATGGACATACATGTAGAGGGTGGTCGGGGGGCGCAGTGGATAGCGCACTTGCCTTTCACCAAGGCGGCCGGGGTTCGATTCCCCGATCGGACGTGAAAAGGTATGGGGTCACCTGCCCGACCACATGGGTTTTCTCCGGGTACTCCGGTCTCCTCCCACATAAAGACCCCTGCGCGCTAACATCCAGGCCAACAAGAGTGATTAATATAAGTTGAAATAACTTGTTTCATAATTGTTGAAAAATAAATAAAGTTAACATTTTTAAGATGTAGAGAAAATGGAAATGGGAGGGAGGGAGAGGGAAGTTAGAGAAGGAGGAAGGAAAGAAGAGAGAGGAGGGATGGAGAGATGGGATATGGAGGGGGTAGAGGTTTAGGGAGGAGGAGGAGGAGAAAACATTTTAATCCTAGCTACTGCCATTAACTCCAAACATTCCCGGCACCATGATTAACTTGGATTATGCTTTCTTAAAACCTAGACTTGGATGTTAAGATCAATGGACGTTTAGATTTTATGTGGCTTCAAATTTTAATTCGGAAGAAACTGCGGCTATAGGTAAGTTTTCTTGCACCAGGAAACTAGATTTTGTTATCAGCTTCATCATTACACTTGTATACAGCATTTATCACTATTTTTAGAAAAGAGGCATCGCCAAGGTTAAAAATGTTGGAAGGTGGATTAAATCTCCCTCAATTTATTTTAATATTTCAAAGACTGGAAAGAACTTTTTGCACTGTATTATAATTCAATCTATGTCAAAGGTGTCTGGTCATCCTCATTATGTCTTTCCGTCCTAGTAAATAGGGTGTGTTGTCTGTCTGTTCAAGCTGACTAATCTTTTCTGGTCCGATCGAGGTATGTCCCGGTGACCAGCTCATTTAGGCACACTGTCCTTCAATTTACGTGCTGAGAGTTAAATTAAGCCTCTCTCTCACCTCTGACTTTGTTATATATTACAAAGCTCATCAGGTAAAACCAACTCTCCCTCGCCACACCCTCAAAACCTTGCCATAAATATTTGATAATGTAATTTTCGTACAGCAGTGCATGCAGTTTCAAGGGCTGGGCGGTAAAAAGCACGTAAAGAAATAATAAAGGCAGAGTTGGAATTGGTGGTAGATCCTAGCTTCGTAACCTCACCTCCCAAGTTCACATGTCAGCAACGTAGCGTTCGGTCCAGCATTGACTTGACATTGGGATACGTGTAACACTGCAGTTTTAATTGTTACAGGGACCAGTGATTACCAAACAGATTATATCTTGATCATCATAAAAATCCAAACTTTTTACAATTCATGTATAATTACTGGGCTATGGTTTCTCAATTCCGACCTCATTACTGTAGGGTCCGGATATTAGCCTGGGAGGAACATACGGTAAAAAATAGGTTTGCCTAATGATCTGACAACAAATTAGGACACACAAATGGCCTTCAACAAAGCTTGTCAGGGCGAGGCTGCTGTGATTGGATCAATAGTATCCAAGATAAGTCCCCCGGTAACCCTCATAGAATTATACCTGGTGTAGAGGTAGGAGAATAAATAGATTAGAAGGAAAAGAAGGAGGTGGAGAGATTGAGGAGGTGGAGGGATTGAGGAAGTGGAGGGATTGAGGAGGTGGAGGGATTGAGGAGGTGGAGGGATGTTAATAAGGTGTTGCAGAGAAGGGCTAAAAAGAGAATGGAGGGGGAAGGGGATAATGTTTTAGAACAAGGTGTTTTGGAGGTGAAAGAATGAGATTAATACAAGAAAATGAATGTTGGGAAGGAGATCTAATTATGTTTCATTTCACATGTCACAAGGTTGGAGCTCAAGGAAAGAAATGGTAAGAAGTGGGGTGTTCAAGGAGGGAGTTCAAAGAGGATGGTGTTAAAAGAGTGGGGTGTTCAAGGAGTGGGGTGTTCAAGGAGTGGGGTGTTCAAGGAGGGAGTGTTCAAGGAGGGAGTGTTCAAGGAGGGAGTGTTAAAAGAGGGTGGTATTCATGAAGTGGGGTGTTCAAGGAGGGAGGTGTTCTAGGAATGGGGTTTTCAAAGAGGGAGTTCTTTTGGACAGAGGTGTTCAAAGAAGGAGGAATCTACAAAGGGAGTTTTCAAGGAGTAACTGTTCAAGGAGAGGGGTGCTAAGGAAGGGTTAGTTCCAGAAGATGATAAGAGTAGGAGACTACGTCACTGTACTGATTTCCTTCAGTTATCAGTATTATCTTATTGCTAAACAACATCAGGCAGAGTGGTGGATCTGATTCATTGGCCTGGCTGCTTGTGTACCTAGCAAGTGTCAGGTACTCCCCCCCTCCTCCTCCTCCTCCTTCCTTATCCTCATATTATCTGTTTTATTTTCAAAGTGTCTTGCTTCCTTCTTTCCTACATTTGCTTGCTGCCTTGAAATGACCCACAATTAACTGGTGTTCTATGTAAGCTCAGGTGGAGCATCATGGGATTAAGAAATTACTTTAAAATTAGATTATAGGCCAATTTTTAAATTGAATAAAGGGGAAACCGCAATTTGTTCTAAAGTTCAAATTCTCACTTTTCTACAGAAACTTCAATCACTATCTATATGGGTCATAAATATATTTCATCTACAATCTGTGTTTATTATCCGAATGAAGTATTGACTACAAGATTTCGCTTGGATAATGTTATTGAAAATCACAAATTGCTTTGACAGTATTAGCTGCACACTGTGTCTCAGAAAACTGAAATGGCTGCATTAACAGAGAAATAACCTATGCAGAAGCTTCCTGCACACTATTTTGTAAGATTTGCTTCTAACCTTATCTTCTTTATTTATGAAATATATCACCTGTTCCATATCTAATTACTCTAGTTTTTTTCTGTGTCTAGTCGAAGAATTTCTTCATCGGAAAGTTAAACCTGACTTTTTATCTTTGATATTCTGTTTTACGATGCGCGGGATTCCCCGAAGCAGAGTTTAAGTCCTAGTCCAGAGTGGTAGATAGCTAAGGTAACTTGGCATACACAAACTAAGGCATTAATATTTGAATAATTTGAAACAAGATTGGAGTTTGTCCAAGCCATTAGGATTCCACATCACAGAATACATGCAGCGTTACGAACGTGCATGTTGTCATGTAAAAGTCATCGACACAACGGAAATTATTTTGGAATTCTTTGCCGACATTTCTTCAGGTCTAGTCACAGTTAAACACTTAGGAATTGGGAAAGTAAAAGAATTTACAAATTTGTTTTATGGTCATTAAGTACATCTAAACTTCAAAAATATCTTGTATGGACGTTAATTGAAAAGGGAGATAATTCATAATTGAATGAAACTATTTATACATATAGTATAATTTTTCTTAAATATTTTTGGTCATTAGCTAATTTTTATTCAGTTTGATTTCAAACCTGTTAATTAAACTGTTAAGTGCCATTGATCTGTTAATTAAACTGTTAAGTGCCATTGGATTAATCAGAAAATCAGCAATACAATCTAGTTAAAGTTTTAACGAAATGTTAACTTTGTACCAAAACCAGTTTGATGTCCGACAGAGAAATTAAACTTTAAGCTATATTATTTATAATAATTATTTTAAAAAAGTCATTACGATACTTTTGTTAGACTGACATATAGAAGTGGTTTAGATTATTACGGTACTATAACATGAACTTGTACATGGTTCCACACCTCCTTCACACAATCAATACATACAGGACCTCAGATACTGCATTATACATGTCACACACACAACCGTTAAACAGTCTGGCCGTCCGTAGCTCCAGTAACCTTTTACTACTCAGAAGTTCTCTCAAAGTACCAGTCTTCCGTGTTTTTATTTACTTTTATTTGTAGATGTTGGGGAAAGTCCCAGACTTCTAGGGGATCAGAGGTCACAATAATAATACAGGTCAATGACTAGGAGGGTCCTAATCTCCTAACTGGTAAAGGTCAAAGAGGGTCCTAACTCTTAACTGGTAAAGGTCACGGAGGGTCCTAATCTCCTAACTGGTAAAGGTCAAGGAGGGTCCTAACTCTTAACTGGTAGAGGTCAAGGAGGGTCCTAATCACCTAACTGGTAAAGGTCAAGGGGGGTCCTAATCTCCTAACTGGTAGAGGTCAAGGAGGGTCCTAAATCTTAACTGGTAAAGGTCAAGGAGGGTCCTAATCTCCTAACTGGTAGAGGTCAAGGAGGCTCCTAACTCCAAACTGGTAGAGGTCAAGGAGGGTCCAATTCTCTTAACTGGTAAAGGTCAAGGAGGCTCCTAACTCCTAACTGGTAGAGGTCAAGGAGGGTCCAATTCTCTTAACTGCTAAGACCTCACCTCAGATACATCTGTCTTGTGTCTTGGTCTGAAGCTTGGGTACCAAGGGAGCTCTCTTTCAACGTCCAAGTTGGGTCCTAAGGGAGTTACATACAAAAATTGGGGTCCTAAGGGAGTTACATACGAATATTGGGGTCCTAAGGGAGTTATATACGAAAATTGGGGTCCTAAGGGAGTTACATACAAAAATTGGGGTCCTAAGGGAGTTACATACGAAAATTGGGGTCCTAAGGGAGTTACATACAAAAATTGGGGTCCTAAGGGAGTTCTGTATGAAAATTTGTGCCATAGGAGAGTTCTGAATGCAAAGTTGTGTCCAAAGGGAACAGTGTTTGAAAACTCAAAATTCAAAATGCTACATAGGTTAGGCGATGTGTGCCAAAGTTTAGCTAAGGGAGCATCTTTACACCACGATCTTTTTTGTAGCTCGGAGGAGGCTTTAGCATGGTTCTCAGTTCTACTCAAAGCAAAAATTGTCCTGGAACAAATAAGATAACTTGTCAGACTGAATATGTCAAGTTGGTTCACCTAGAAATGGATTACAGCACTGTTTTCACGTCCAGCAGTAAAATGTACACGTAATAAGGATGTTTGTTACATCATATGACAAGCTTTTAAACACATCTGGACATCTGACCATGGAGTAGAGGCTACAATGAGTTGGTCTGCTTTGTTGTAGATGATACTGACCAGCTACTGACCATAGCAGGTAACCTTTTCTCCTCTTTCACCACCAACGGGGCAGCAACCAAAACGCATCACGTGTTCCGGTTTTACTTTAACAACCAAAACGCATCACGTGTTCCGGTTTTACTTTAACAACCAAAACGCATCACGTGTTCCGGTTTTACTTTAACAGTCAAAACGCATCACGTTCAGGTTTTATTTTAACAATAGATTAAACTTCTAAATAAAATCATCAAATTCTATAAAAGTTTATAATCTTTCTTCTTTTCATTTGCATGGAATTACAATCAATTTGAATCCAGCACTTTATGATCTAAAATCAAATATTTATGGGGAATGAAAGTGTTACGTTACAAAGTCGTAAAATAGGCATACAGCTCTCACATTTTGATCTGTAGTTTGAATCAGAAAAGTTTCAATAAGAGTCCAACCTAGTGGGAGTGAATTTCATTATCTGGTAGGGCTTTCAGTCCAGCAAGGCACATTACTTCAATTTAATTCTATTCTAATGTAAAACCTGCAAATTCCCGAATTTCTGATCTCGAATTAAAAAAAACAAAATCTTTACATATAATCCTGCTCTAAATATATCTGATATACATGGGTTGAGGCAGGAAAAAAAAGGGACAAAAAACCCCTAAATTTGGAATTCAGGAGAGAAATATCAAGAATATCAGGCATACAGAAATATATGTGTGCTACAATAAAGTAAGTGCTACTGAGAGATGATGAGGTTTATTGTATCTGGGAACACAAGATCTTACGCTAAAATTTGTACTTCAAAGATTGCACCCTGGTTTTTGTGAGTGATGTTTGTGTGTTTTGGTTGCGCAGGGCTCTTTGGTGGTGTTGGGTTGGATATGTTGGCTATTTAATTTGTGCCAAATCCCAAGATTTATCCCCCTCTAATCTTACTAAACCTCCACAGCCAATAAAAACCCATTTGACATGCATGGTGTTCTCCAGCCGAAAAAAATAATGCACCAACATCCTGTGTTTTTTTGCCCGTTTTACATTAATCCTCTCAACGGATAACATATGGTTGAACTCGGCAGGAAACCATGCTTTGCTATTTATAAAAAATCTACCAGAGTATTATTACGTAAGAATTAGTAAGTCGCAGAGGAGACATTGAGATTTGATGTCACTGGATCACAGCAGGCACCTTAAGAACAACACTCGTCATACACGAAATTAGTTTATTTAAAGAATATGAAAACTTTTATAGAAACAATATTTTGTGTTGAAACTTGATTAGATTTTTTTTTAAATGTCTGTTCCATTGGGCTGTTAGTCAAGGGGACTTTTTGCTTCTTGGTCCTATTTGCCAAGAAGACTGAAGTCCTGCCCTCATTCTTTACTTTTAAAATCTGTGGCATTCTCTGTACCTTGCTGTTTCTGCAAATCAAATTAAGCGGCTTTAAATACGGCATTTTACACTATTACTTTGTCAAATGAGGTCATTGTACTTTGTAAGACGTTTTTAGAATTTTGCCACACAGTTACTCCCACATGTTAAATTGGTGAGTATACTGGATGAAGCCCTTGAAGGGAAATAGTATCATTTTATCTTCAAAAGACGCCACATCTCTAAAACAGAAGATAATAATTGATTTAGTACATCATGTATGAACAAAGAAACAACTTCTTTTTAAGAAAAAGACAATTTGAGGTTAGCCTCAGCGTTAGACACAGGATACTGCAGGCCATCCTTATGGAACACTGTCCTGTCAAAATGCATCAGATTTTGGTAATGAGATACATTTTGCGATACTGGACAATATGAGCGAGATTTTGTTTATCCTTTTTATGATGGTTAGTTACCTGACTTTACTCTGGTTTGATGATAAGGTGTGATGGGTTTGTCAGCCTCTTGGCAAATTGTCCAGCCATCAACACCTATAAATCTGGAGCAGTTAGAACAGAATACCTATACAGGTAAATGGAAACTCCCCGGCAAAGATAACGCTTATTCGACATCTGAAAAACCAACCTGGTTATCTGGCTGAAGAATAGACTTGTTAGTGTAATAAAAATGTCTTTTCTTTGTGTATATCTAGTTATTTTTTTTCTTTGCCGATTTAATCTGAAAAGTATCGTGACTTTTCCATCCAATCAATATAGCCATATCTATTTCGATGACATCAATTATACATCTTTACGTGGAAATTGACATTGAAATTGATTTATATGACATTCTGATACACACTCGATGAAATTAGCTAAACTTCTAAAAGAAGACGTGGAAGAGTCTGTCTTGTCGGTTTGTAATATATAGAAGGTTTTTGTATATGTGAGCCACTAACTTTGTTATAATTTTAAAATGCAACAAATATTCCCTTGTTTCGCATGACAGTGTGTTAATGTCACTTTGTCATCTTAAACAATTACGTCACCGTTGTTTTTAACACTAAACTAAATCCACTGTTATTTAAATTACTAAATGTAAACCAGAATGTTTTTCCTCGACCACAATAATTATCATCCATGTTTAACTAAGACGTGCCTGATCCCCGCTTTAAAACCTTGAAATAATTTTACCGTGTAATATGCATGTCATTTGGAAAAAGTTATTTGAACTTGCAGTAATATTGAAAAATAATAATAATTATCAGAAATGAATCAAATAATTTTTTTTACAAGCTCACAGTGGCCGGTTTGTTTATCTCTTATCAAATCTCAATTTTCAAAAAATTCAGAATTGATGTTTTTAATATTTGGTCAACCAATTATACAGCATCGTGCGAAAAAATTTCACGATTTGCGCATATTTACTCTGTATTTCATGCATCTCTATCTATTTTCATTGAATTTTCATGGAGCCATTAATTAATTGTATGACTGAAATGAAAATGGAAACCCTGAAAGAGAATTAATTTATGTTTTATCTGACAGTTTTTTCATTTTTTTTTGGTGGAATGATTTGCAAAAACTATGGTGAATTATTTTTGAAAATAGAATTTCACTGCCATTATTTTGTAAAACAAAGAACAAAATGGCATTGAAAAATGGATTTCATCTGAATAACTTGTCATACCTCGAAATCCAGTCATACAAATGTATGAAAATAATCTCAGATAATCATATGGAAACATATTTTTCAGTGTGTGAATTTTGTTTCAGTAGCACTATAATTAGCCTCAGAAAATTCCAATAAAAAATGGTAAAAATGCATGAAATGTAAAATAAATATGGTGAAACCACAACACGTTTGGCACCATGCTGTAGACACATCTAGGTACTTTCAAAATTGAAAAAAAAACGCTTTCAAATTGAAGAAGATATTGAGAAAATTCCTTGAGAAATTTCAGGATCCCAATGAAATAACATTTATAATCCTCCCTCCTCTCCTCCCCAAGGTTTGTTTTCTCTTCTTTCTCGACCAAATTAGTTCCCTGGTCACTGCCCTTGACCTGGGGTACAGGGTTTTATAAGGTTCTGACCACCAACCGACCTCTATACCAATTTCCAACATTCTGATAAAAGTTAGTTTGAGCTACTGACCATACTCCAGGGGAGATAGGTACACAGAAATCTCCACTATACACAAAGGCGAGCAATTCTAGACAGTTAGGGAGTAGTGGCTAGATGGAGTGGGAAGACTTGTAGTTCTTTGAAAAGAAAATGTCCATTCCCCGAACCTCCTGTAATATTCTAAACAGGAAATCTTGTTGTACTACCATCTTCTGTCAAATGGAATTGTAGCTTTATGAAGAGGCTTGGCATTATGACAAGGGGACGGAACAAGAAATAGTTGGAAAAGAAGGGGGGGACTTTAAATATGTTGGGAGTAAAAGAAGGGAGGGGACTTTAAAATATGTTGGGAGTAATTGATGTGGCAAACGAAACAAGAGGCATTAATAATAAGGTTTTTTACAGTCGAAAATCTACTCGTAAACAAGGGTCTGTAAACACAGTGATCGTGTTGTTTACAGTGAACCAGTTAACGACTTATTCCATAGTATACCCTCCAAGTCAGTTTGCTGAAATGCACACTAAAATGCAGCTGTGAAAACCTGTCGCATGATTTCCTGTCAGTTTCAGTCCTAGAGTTGTTGGTTTCATGACAAGCGGTGGTGCTGCTTCCTCTCCCCCTGCCTATAAGCTTAACTACCTCCCCGACCACCCAGGGCAACCCAGGGCAAACCCAGGGCAGAAACACACATTAAACAAACACACAAACACACTTGTGAAAATTAAAAACTGTTTTTGAGAAGAAAGATTAAAAGATTTCATATTTTCTAATGTGAAAAGAATGTTTCTGTAAAAAAAAAAAAAAAATCTTTTCCCAATGTAAGGAATTTAA
The DNA here is from genome assembly GCA_032359455.1 of Chlamys rubida. Taxonomy (NCBI): domain Eukaryota; kingdom Metazoa; phylum Mollusca; class Bivalvia; order Pectinida; family Pectinidae; genus Chlamys; species Chlamys rubida. The sequence continues at coordinate 10,037 of JAUMHH010227341.1, forward strand.
AATACCAATTTCCATTTCCTTAATTTCATGATACCATATTGTTGCTAACATTCTTGAATCATTCAATATGAAATTGTATTTTTATTAAACACAAAATTTATTTAATCTCATGGTTGACACATTTTACGAAAATTGATTCAAATGCTTTGCTTTTCATCCTTTGGGTATGCCAAGTTTATGTACATTTTCAGTAGCACAGGTTTTCAATATCATTATTTGACATGAAAAAAAATAATATTCCAATATTTTTACATGATAATGTATTAATTCTGTAATTTTGTTCTCCGATATCAATCCAACCAAATTTGATAGGAGAATTGACATTTCCTCAATTTGATATTTATCCGGTTTATGACATTTCCTGGTGGACCAATAGACCGGATGTACGTGAAAACTCTATACAAATCTTGGCATGTTAAGTTGATTTTGTTGTCAGAGTTAATAAGTGATACTGTAATTTAGGGCAGGGTCATTTATATAAAGTTGTTGTAGACACGCCTAAACGTTGTTGAATAAAAAATTAATTTGCATTGTTTTCAGTAAGAAGAGTGCCTCCACATTTTACGATACCACCAGAGAATAGAGAGGTCGACCTGCATACAACCGTCAATTTGACTTGCGTGGCCGTTGGGTCACCAATGCCAGTGGTCAAGTGGAGGGATGGACCATTCGAGTTGAACACCGATGAGGAAGTCAACATTGGAAAAAATGTTTTACAACTTCTTAATGTCACAGAAACCAAGAATTACACCTGCGTGGCCTCGTCTGACCTGGGAAACATTGAATCTGTCGCTGCAGTCACCGTGAAAGGTAGGTCGCAAAACTCATTTCAAATTCTGCAAAACTATGGGGTTATCTCCCCTGTCTGTTGTACTTCTACCTTGCACTTTATATAGCAGTTAGCCAACTGATGTTAATTGATCTTGATTTATATTCAGCAGATGAAGTTATTCTTAGTATGTTATATTTAAGAATAAATTCCTGAGATTAAATATAACATTATCCACTCGCGGGGGTTGGAGACCCTTTTCTATCCCATAACCCATGTATGGAAGACAAGCTAGCAATTTTCTGTATCAAAAACACCATTTTAATTTTCAGATAGAAGAAAATTTGATGTAAGACACAATGTTATAATTCAAGTTTGACAATGAAATGATAAAACATTAAATTATAATTCAAGTTTGACAATGAAATGATAAAACATTAAAATCGTCAGCAAGAACACTTGAAACCTACAGGGGCTTTGGGATAAATATTGTTAATTTGTTTAGTTATGTGGAGCAAACCAAACGTGACCTATATCTTATGCATCACATATTTATCCTACAACATGGCTGGAGACAGGGGTGGGCTTATTACCAGGCATGGGCTTTTCCCAGGTAAATCTGGTAACATTTTATTCAGTTTCCTGCAAAATATCATCCGACCTGCAGCTTGATGACTTGGAAATATTTTGTTCTATACCAATTATTATTTTTCAGGTGTTGACTGTATATTATAGTTCATTAGTTTTAGACTTTCAAACATATAGTATTTATGGATGTGAAGCCCGCCTGTTGTGAGGATCAGAGAGATTTGTTAATAATTATCAACTGAACAAAAAGTGAAAACTTCAATTTTACTGATGAGATCTAACAATGACAGATGACAACTGATATACCTGTCGGTGGTCGGGTGGCACTGTACTGATATACCTGTCGGTGGTCGGGTGGCACTGTACTGATATACCTGTCGGTGGTCGGGTGGCACTGTACTGATATACCTGTCGGTGGTCGGGTGGCACTGTACTGATATACCTGTCGGTGGTCGGGTGGCACTGTACTGATATA
>JAUMHH010227352.1:0-11868 GCA_032359455.1 Chlamys rubida
AGACCATAATGGACTCATCCATATCAATGCATGGTAGAGTCTACTAAAGTTACATAGGGGTGAAAGGGTTAAGGAAAACATAGCAAGCTGGTTAACAGTACATCCTTGTTCAATGCCTTAACAGTCCACACTAATTCTCTGTGATGTTGGGACCAACTGAATGAGTTAGCTGTTTCCCAAAGCAGCTAAACTCATTCACCCCTGAAGATTAAAAATGAACTATTCCAACCTTTCCTGGAAGAGTTCAAATGTGTCTTCAGGGGTGAATGAGTTAAGTTCATCGGGCTCGCAGGTCCCAACATGAAGGATGAATAGTTTTGACAGTTGACATGTAAAGACATGAATCAATCGTTTTGTTACCTGCATGATGAATGAAAAACAAATGCTATTGGACATTTTCTGTATCATTTATTTCTGCGGCCAACTGGATGAACTGTTTCTATTAACAGTTGCCATCTGGCTTTATTTGCAAATGAGAAACTTATGGACGATAATACATCACAAAATATTTCTATTGTTTAATCAACAAATCCAATGCTGAGTTATATCTCAGTTGAATTATTTAATTATATATAGAACCAAATATTAGACATTTATAGTTATTATGAGGGAATTCATATTATAGAATGTTGCTTTGTTAGTTTATAAACATTAACTCATTCATGTTCCAGCTCAAGGGCAATAGCGCAGGTGTGAAGACAACAGCAACCCATGAGACACCAAAAAAGCACTACATAGATGACCTAACATTTGACTTCAGTAGTGCTTCTGATGGGTCGTGCCAAGTCAAGGTAAGAATTAGTAACAGTGTTCTCCCCAGGCTGTTTTTGCAGCATGGCACCATGCTCCTATAATTTCTTGCCATGCTGCTTTCCTAGATCTTCTCTGCTATATATTCATAGTAAATCTAAAGTCACCTTGCTGCTTTGATTTTACATAGAGTGTTGCTTTAACAGAAATATTGAAATACCATGCTTCTTTCAAAACATTCTGGGGAGAACACTGAGTAGTGATCAGAGTTCAGTTTGTATGGTCGGTGTGAAGGTTTTTTGTATATTTTAAAGTTTTGTTTAACCTGTATTTGTAAGTTATCTCTCCATGTTTGAGTTTTTAAAACATACAGTTGGAAAATATGACCTTTACTTTCCAGTTTATATTTTTTAATGTCAAATTTGGTGTTAAGTTGTTTTATAAAAAGTGTCTTTTTTTCAGGGATATTCTACATCAGAAACCTGGTACGCAGTACTTGACTATGGAACCAACTACTGCAACTTAAACAACCTAATAACAGGTGAGACAAACCACCTAATAACAGGTGAGACAAACCACCTAATAACAGGTGAGACAAACAACCTAATAACAGGTGAGACAAACAACCTAACAGGTGAGTCACTTACAACTTGAATACATATGGACTCATTGAATGGAGGATTGGGCATGTTTTAGATTTAGGGCTTCATCATACCATCTGAGGGCCAGGGCCACATTTATTTGTCTCGTCCCGAATCATTTCAGTAAGACTGAGCTTGTTCTCTTATCAAATAGGGGCAGACCAAGGCAGTGGTCTATATGAGTGACACTGATTCTGGTTTTTAAGTCCTCCATTCATATACTCTAAACTGGGAAATTTTCACCTAATCAAACTTTTGCCCTTCGCCCACGAAATAAATTTATTCCCAGTTTCAATTTTGTCCTTCACATTGAATTATTTTATATATTGTATTGTTTACTTATATTCACTGTAATGCTAAATTTGCCCATATAACGGAGGGTGGACAAGGCAAAAATGTTCATGTATACAGTATGCCGGTGTTCCTTCATAAGTAGGCTATTAAAAAGTAGACAGTCTGATTTGTCTGCAAAAATAAAAAGTCAACTTGTCAGTGGTTATGATATAAGAAATTACTTCTCATGTCCACTGTCAATGGTGAATAAACAACCATTCACCAGGCTGGGCTGGTGTACTACTGGGTCCGCATTCACAAAATCATTCTCATGCTCAAACTCAGATTCCATACTCAAACTAAGATTCTGTGCTCAAACCTAATTTCTTGTTCGGTTGATAAAAAAGACATTTTGTCAGTAACTTGCAAGAATTTTGGAAAGGCAAAAAGCTGAATATCGTTTTCAATGTTTACACTTGACTTTCGTTATGTTACATAATTTAAGTGAGTTACAAGAAAGTTGGGTTGAGCACAGAATCCAAAACATGAGAATGGTTCCATGGATACAGGCCATTGGCTCCTGCTTATTCATCTGAATTGTTCACTTGATTTGTCATATTTGCAAGATTAAATGTTTTCAAAAACCATGTTCCTCACAAAATATTTGAGCTCTTTGGTTTGAATACTGCATACTCTCTTTATTTAATGTGACTTTTTCTCATAATTTGCTATTGACAGGTTCTGGTGTAGACAAGCTGCCCGGCTATAGTGAGACGACCAGCGATTCTGTCTGTACTCAGTATTCCAAAAGGAACTGTGATGTCTATTAGTGGTTTACTGTATGCTTCAGTAACATGTTGGCCTTCTGCTGTTGGGTCTTGTAGCTACCACACAGAAGTGATTGAGTGACTTTTGAACATCATAGTAAGCTTAAATAACTGTGATACTGACAACGAATCAATTGTTTGTTTTACCATATTCCGTCTTTGCGTATTGCAGAGTTATCTGCTCTTGTGAGCAGATATTGATTGTGACGTCATTTGTTTGTGAGAGTAACGTCATCAATTTTTGAGAAAACTACATGTTTCTCACACATACCAATGACGTAACAATCAATACCTGCTCACAAGAGAAGATAACTCTGCAATATGCAAAGACGGAATATATGATGAGGATCAAGAAAGTCATTGGTTTAAAATAAGAATTAATATTCAAGATATTGTCATCCATGATTCTCCAGGGGTTATGCTTACTTATGCTCTCTGCACCCCTGGAAGTCATGACAGTCATTTTTACCATTATGTTAATTTGAGACACTTCTAATGTACATCAGCGGATCAAACTAGCCTTCTTGTATCATCTACAAGTAGTGCACTCCGAGCTTTAGATTTTGTTACAACTTATTCCTGGGGTTCAGAGAGTGTAAGTGAGGGTAACCTCTGGAGTATTGAGGATGGGAAACTACAAATTTGCTTGTGTCTTGGTAAGTGTATTCAACAGTAATTTTGAGAAAGGTATAATTTTGAAAATTAGAGATTATTACTCCTTATTCAACTTTGAATAGAAGAGATCTGAATGGTAATTTTCAAGATTTTCAAGATTTTTATATTTTAAAAAAATGTTGATACAGTATCTCTTGAGGCTTATTTAATCATATGCTTCTTTTTTCCCACCTCTTCATATTGGTGCATTTTATTGTCTTGGAGGAAGTGTATTGATCTGACTCGCGAGTACTTTAAATAATTATGTGTTTGTTATCAATTGTCATTATGTATTTGATTTTTCTTAACTTTGTCATTCTTTATCTCCATCTTTATTTCATCTGAACATACTATAAAACAAAGCTGTAAATGTTTTCAATGGATCAAGCCAAGCTTACTGCAATAGATACAATTCCTGTTAAGTTAGCATCAAAAGATTTTTTCTCTAATGTTGATGAGAAAGTATGTTTCCCTTATAATCTTATTATGTTGTGTACATTTTTATGAAATGGAAAAACCAAAACCAAAATATACTGTATTTGATAAACCTTGTTGTAAATAGAAAATGAAAACAAAAAAAATTACAAAATAAATATCAACATGACCTTGTTACAAGTATTTGTTGTTGCAGTATTAATGTATGCACACGTTATGCCGCAAATATATAATTTATGCAATGCCATTTTATACATTTACCATTTGTTTCAAATGTATGATCAAATTAATATTATATAATTTTGTTCTTTTTTCTAACTCATCCAACTGAATTTGATGTCCAGTTGACATGGTAATCTCGGCGGGAACAGTGTCAAGTGTTGGGAACGTAACTAGAATGATATCGTGAAAAACAGAACTTACCTGGGTATTTCTCAGCGAGAATTTTAGTGAATATCAATATAAAGAATGATGGTTTGACAATAAAAAGTGTTTGATATGTAATGTAAAATTAACAAATCTATACCACAGTAGCATCACAAGATCAAAATCAGATCTCAAATTCAGTAAAGAAAACAAGTAACACTGAAATCAACAGTAAAATATTAATATACAAACAAATGTATAATAAATGGGCTGATGTTGGAAATCGAAGTATGGAGTTGATTATGTAAACCTTATTAAACATAAAAACCTTCAAATCTTTTAACTGTCCAACTTAACCATGAAAACAGGAAAACTTAAATATATATCTTGATGGGTGTGCAAGTTCTGAATGAAATATTCAGGGCCATGATTAAAGAATAGAATTTTGATGCATAATTTTTGGGGGTTTGGAAAAAGTGTTGTAGATACCAACTAGTCTTGATTGTATCACTTGTTATAAACAGAGACGTTATATACTACTGGCTTTATAAGTCTCGGATGTAGCACACTGCATACAACTGCTTGAACAGCTAATTCATGTTATACGTTTTCTGCATATATATGCTTCAAACTGCTAAAAACGTCTTGTTTGTCTTTGAAATAAAAGTTAAATATAATATTTCTGTTGAGTTGTCGATATGTCAACAGAAAATTGATATGTACCTATGTTTTGCGGAAAAAACACAACTCTACCGAAGGAAGGTTTCGGGTATCATGATCGGCAGTTTCCTCGTTCTTTCCACGTACAACCACTGATTGGAAATCCTCCTAGAAGATCTGGTAAAAACAACTGACTTAATTATATAAACTTTTAAAAGTTTAATTATTACCAACAAATTAAATCCAAAGCGCACTCCTACAACCCTGGAAATATACTCGATATCGAGGTTCTTCCAGTATTATACAGATACAGACGGAAAAAGACAAAAAGATCAAAAGTTAACAGATGAGGCGCCATAGCATTAAATGTCAGGAAATCCCCGTAAAGACTAGTGAGCTAGGGAGGAGATGTTAAAACATGAATAACAACCAAAATAATGGAGTCAAAACTAGATTCTCCTGAAACTTGCTTGCTGCACCACATGTACCCAGTAAGGTAGACCACTAACGATGTTCTGTCATAGCTGATATTAAAATCGCAGGGTCAAGATGAAGTGACTTACCTCAACATAGATGGCCTGCGGATAGGAACACAGCACTCACATCCAGGAACTTAAAAGATGCCGACTTTGAAAGAGTTGTAGAATTTATTGATAGAGGTCAGTTTATTTGTTTCAAATGTGTGTTTCATGTTTGGTTATTCGACCGAACATATGTCTCAAGAGTTTCATTTGTATTTCACTCAGACAGTGTGATGATATCATCTGCACTACACTTTTGACACATACATGTAATCATAATATGAAATGAAAGTATAAATATCGGGCAATTCGCTATATATAGACTAATAGGTGAGTAATTGCATTGCATACGTGTACCTTGGGTGCGTATGTCTGTTCTTATGCTTCACCATATACTTACTTAATCCTCTTCGTCCCGTATGGGTCATAAGGCATCAACAATCACCATATACACTAAACTAGATTTCCCATCGTAATGTATTGCAGCTATAAAACCCTTCCACATTTAGATGACATTCATATAAATTGAATTTCCTGTGAGATACAACTGTGGCCGGGTCGAATAAAGCTGATTTTGGCTCATCGAAATATGGTTCAGAACATTGCTCAAGTTTCACTCCATATAAATGTATCAACCTTTAACAACAGAAAATTGTGTGTGGTGATATATAATATTGCACAGCAAAAACTTGCTAACAAAAATGTATCCAAGTCCAATTAAGCTGTTTTTGGCTCACAAAACAGGAAAATATGTTTCAGTACATTGCCTCTACTCCATATAACAGCCTATTGGTTGTGGTGCTATAACATGGCACACAAACGTGCTAAAAACTTTAACCTAAAGCTCTTAACAGTTGTGATCTAACGCTGTCTAAAAAGTGTTGAACGACCTCCAAACTAACGTTACTTCTGCCCCATCCTTGCAGTCATTTGGGACAATTAGAAAATCCACATGGACAGCGTATATACCGTCAACGCTTTAGTAAAATTTCTCCCCATCCCATCATCATAATTGTGAATCGTAGAGCGCCGGGCGAGTCTTGTCACTTGCTTGTGCGGATGTCTTTCTGGCAGTGCAGAATCCTTTTCCTTTTTTTCAACTCCCCTCCCTCTAAGTGTAGTGCCCGTGTAGTAAGTCATGTCGGTGTGACTATGCTCGACTACTTGATGTCTGTATCCTGCCACTACAAACCCTTTCCTCGTTTTCTCCCCCATTCACTTTTAATCTATATCATTATCCCCCGCGTGCTAGCCTTGCTCTCACACTTGAAAGGATTTGAAGGCTATCAATGAGTACTAGAAATACAGCGAGTATGTACTTAGATCAAATAGCTCAATGCAGTGGCTACAGATATCGCCACTGCATTGTGGAAATCTGTTTACAAATGTCTATGTAAAATGTGTTGTATGCTGTCGCCTTTTTGTTTTAAAACAGTCCTTTGTTTAGATACGCCATGCGAATGTCAATAACAAAAGGCAACAACAATAGCATCTAAATAGCTGCTTTACATGACCACCCAAAACTATTTACAAAGCACTAGTATTTCAAAATCAATGTATTCTTATTGTCGGCCTCTACGACTGTCAAGGGGTTTTAATTCTTGTTGTTTGAGCTCCCACTGCTTCGTTTTAACAGTTGTTTATTAAGCTTCTTCTTGACCACATTGTCTGTCAGTTTATTTATTCTCATCGCTAACCACATTGTCTGTCAGTTTATTTATTCTCATCGCTAACCACATTGTCTGTTAGTTTATTTATTCTCATCGCTAACCACATTGTCTGTCAGTTTACCACATTGTCTGCTAGTTGTCCATTCTCATTTTTGACAACATTGTTTGCAGGTTGTTACAATTGTAATTGTTCTTGTTTGGCACATCTTTGTCAAGGTTTCATTGTTGGTTTGGTTAGGCTATCGTCCAGACAATGCGATAGTTAGGGGAGTGAACTCCTGTAGATATATATATATATATTGTTTTCTTATTAAGCTTTGACGTTGCATAAATATGCACATATCATGCCTTCTCTTAGCGTGTACGTTATTTCTACCGAAACTCAATATCTTGTATAATATTTAACACATCCTAAGGTATGTTACATAATATACAAAGTATCTTATAGATTTTCTAGGTAATTTTTTATAATGTATACGATATGTTGGTATATCATTTTGTTTATACATGTATATCCTACAGTAAATAGCTTATAAACGATAAGATTTCTAATGAAAATGTTTTAAATGACATCCCAAAATACTGTATAAAACATTACTTTTTAAGCAATCTTATACGGAATGGAATGTACCTCTCAAAAGATAAAACCTTCCGACAGAAATGTCGGAGCAAATGCAGAGCAAAGGCATGCCGTTAGATTTAAGGCAAAGTCGATGTACATCGTTTTGTTTCGTTTCAGGTATCCTAATTTATTTTTATAAGCTTACCATTCTAATCTAAATCATTAATAGTAAAGATCGAGTATACACCTGCTTATGTTAGTGTTTTTGTTCCTATAATTGACAGGTCCTTCAGGAGAAGTTATATTGCAATGGTTAGTCCTACGAGAGTATCTTTCGTTATATGATATACTGTATCGTTTCCTTTATAAGATACATGTGATATCTTATATCTGTTATAAGACATCTTATACAACATATAAGACATCGGTTAGAGACTTTAATATGATATACATTGTATTTTATAAAGAACAAAATGTCTTTATGGCAAGCCAACATTTATTCGAAGAGCGATGTCGACCCTGTATTTCATAAAAGGTATATCGGATGTCATAAATCTCTTAAAATGTATCTTTTACAAACATTTGTATATATAGATATATATAATATATCTGAGAAACAAAATACGGTATCTCATGAAAATATAAAATGGCTTATTCACATATAGTACTGCTACATCTTACATGATATAGGAGATATCATACAATATCATATGTAATCTAAAATGTAATATATCGTATAAAATTATATGATATATTATATCCCATATGAAATATCTTATAACTTTTATAAGATCTATATCTCAATGCCAGATGTAATTTGTGATGACATGAATGATCAAATAGGATTTAGCCTTGGACAATATTTCGTTACCTATACACACTAAAGTCTATTTGGATACTGTGTTTGTTTACTTATGGAAGTGCTCTCACGAGATGGTCTTTGTAACTTTGACATGAAATGAAGATTTCGTATTATAATTAAAAGTTACATACACCACTATCACGTGGGTTTGATTTGTTTTGGATCAGTTAACTTTTTAAATCGCTGATGACCTATTCACTTGATACTCAACTTCAGACGTCATCGGGGATATTAATATACATAATTAACATTTCTAAACTGATCTTTTTAATCTTCATACGGATTAGTAAATATCGCAATGACATCATCTGTCAAAACTATTTCATTACATTTACATAATTAAGTTACCATTGTCTATTGTTATATTTGTAAAATCTAAGATATTATTTTAGGCCTTTATAAATTCTATATGGCTGGCACGCGCGTGTTGGCATCGGTTTGTAGTGCAAATACACAGTGTGTCAGTCAGACCTCCTCACAAAGACTGGATCACGCGGGGTTGTCAAATGGAATATATATATAATTCCTCAGTAAGATAATTGTCAAATCATCGATATCTTTATTAAACTAAAAGAAATACATCCATATTACGGGATTCAAACATTTAGCAGCAGATACTGATACATGATGTAAACTGTTTAGTTATTTACGTTTGAAAATCTCACTTCGTAAACTTTGACCTAAAAAGTCAAGAAGGTAATGCAATTAAGATCAACAAAGTTATATTTCAGCTACACAACTACATGTACATATATAAATAACAGATCCTCATCAGATTATCAACCTTTAAAAACGTAATGCGGGTATCTTTTCAGTAAGTACGTTACCTACATGCCAGTTATGATTATAAAAGCTACCAATCAACCTACCAATACCGAAATACAAATAACATTTGAGGGAAAAGATATTAAATTGAGTTTAAATTCTATCTGAAAACCGTCTGGATCTTTCCCATAATCTCTAGATTAGCAACAACTTGATCAAGGACCAATTAAGTCGACATTGTGCCGATGAGGTTGGATAGCTAATGGTTATTGATTGAGTGCACCCACCCGTGTAGCGAGGGATTAGCCGGGCAGTCGCCTGCAGAAATTTAACTATTTACAACGTGTACATATAATTTACCTCGTTAATTATTTTGTGAGTATCCGTTAAGGCTTCTCGACCGTTGATATTGAAAAAGAAGCTCCCTTCAAGTCGGATATAGATAGCTCACCGTTGTATCAAGAGGAGTGAGCGATATGGGGATATACGGTGGGTGTAGTGACGTCACACAAATTGAGGGGAAATTTGCAACAACAGAGGCCTGAATCAATTGCCCCCCTCTTCCTCCTGCCATCTTAAAATCTTGAACAAGGCTACTGCTCCTATAATATTGTATTAACCTTGCTCAAGTCCTATATTGTTTAAGCGGGGCTCAACGGATTCGCTGCAGTTGACCATCGGTTAAACAATGTGTAATTAATCATTCATGCTAAAAACTTCTTCTGTCATGATGTGACAGTTATACTCTAAAAACAAACTTGATATCCATTTCAGCGAACTCGTGTTTTATCTTTTTACTTTAAAATTAATTACACGTGTTCTGTTATAATTAATTGAAAGAGAATGATTTTTTGTTAAATGATTGATTACTGTATGAATGAAATAAACAATTCCCGATTTTCTTTCATTCCTATCAAGGGAGATAAAATATACAGAAAAATAAATAAATAATGAGGGTCTGCAAACAAAGAAAAAGTCGGCATAAAAAACATAAGAGTGAGAACCAAAGATACACTCAAACGATTGGAAAGTCATACGGAATTTTCACAAAAAGTTCAAGCGCTCCCAATAGGTAAGCGTTTACTGCACCACATACTGCACCGTACAATAATTAATATCTTGTGTCAAGTCCAAGTGAAAGTGTGGGTCATTAACATCTTGTGTCAAGTCAAGGTGAAAGTGTGGGTCATTGACATCTTGTGTCAAGTCGAAGTGAAAGTGTGGGTCACTAACATCTTGCATCAAGTCCAAGTGAAAGTGTGGGTCACTAACATCTTGTGTCCAAGTGAAAGTGTCGGTAATTAACATATTTTAATATCAGGTTCAAGTAAAAGTGTGGGTCATTAACATCTTGTGTCAAGTCCAAGTGATAGTGTGGGTCATAAATATCTTGTTTCAAGTTCAAATTAGAAGTGTCGGTCACTTACATTTTGTGTCAAGTCCAAGTGAAAGTGTGGATCATTAACATCGTGTCAAGTCCAAGTGAAAGTGTCGGTCAATAAAAATTTGAAAGACAGTAATTATGTTTCAAATCATGTGCGGAAATAACATGATGACGGCTATAAAGTGTGCAGCGTAGATTGGAGTTAATCTTGTAGTTAACCATGTTAATGTAATTTATTGGTTCATATAGAACATATTGATAATTAAGGGAAAGTATTGGGTACATGTAGCAAATCAACTGTGGCGGTAAGATTCCATTCCATAGGTAGGAGACACTGGTAGGTTAATATTGAACAAGTATAAAGGAAAAGAGAAGGGGGAATAATCAATAAGAGAATTGAAAATATATATAATTATCATTTATAACACATTTTAACTATTAACGATATTCAGAATCTTAAATGTTCTGAATACTTTAGGACTCTTCTAGGTTCATTTTCTTATTTATAGCAAGACATACTTAGATTTATTTTTTACTGTAGACTTAACTAGATTATACTTATTAAAGGCTGATATTTTTCTTAGGGTTGGCACCTTTAATGCATTTTGTTATTCATGTGTATGTATGCGTCTTTAATAAATACCCGTGGATACTTATACAATACTACATCAATCAACAAAAGATTCATGTGGGGGTAGATTTAAACACCCAATCACCCATGCTATCTACTTCTACAGATTGTCTACCCGCTGTCAAGAAGGCTAACTGCTTTGTGTCGAGCATGCATTACATTGGCTGAATATACCCATTGGAAATACGCTATACGTCGTAGTTCAGGACGGAAACGGACATACATAAATTAGTAATTGAAATGACAACCTCTGAAAGTTACATCGGGACGACTAATAACTGTGAAACATGTTGGATTAAGTGTTTTATTTCTATTTCTCATTGATTGGATATTCTGGAATTCGTTTGACTAAGTGAGCACCTGTGCCAGCTGCTATAGTAGGATTATCTAGGCCTCGGGCCGAGATGTGTTGTTTAAAGGTACGTATTAAGTCAATAGTATCTCCACATCGCAATTTTTGGTATTTCGAGTGATCGTTTGTCTATGACAAGGCAATTTCTTAAATTAAGTTAAGTTTAATTTACCTATCTTTACAAGTACTTATTAATTTAGGAAAATTATACATCCAAACATACAACATTACAATTTAATTTTTCCAAAGATCACTGCTAGTAAGGAACAAACACGTTACGTCTATAAATTCAATGAAAACACTTGTGAACTCCGCCATTTGATAGTTTTAGGGCATTGAACAAATCTTTCTCGTCACTGATTTTGTAACATACGATTGAGTTGTACTTTTACTGATTTTGTAACATTCGATCGAGTTGTACTTTTACTGATTTTGTATCATACGATCGAGTTGTACTTTTACTGATTTTGTAACATACGATTGAGTTGTACTTTTACTGATTTTGTAACATACGA
>JAUMHH010227363.1:0-11865 GCA_032359455.1 Chlamys rubida
TTTTTATTTATTTTTTTCAAAAATAAAAATGTAACTATAAACAAAAATGTAACAAAAAGTGTAACAAAAATAAAATAGAAAAAAAAAAATATCTGGTTCTATATTTAGAAACATGAGGTCCATATTGCACATAAATATTTCCATTTTAACCTGTTTGGGTCTTCCCATGATATTTTAGAGTAGTTGAACACAATCAAGTTGTGAGTTGAATTCCTAAATATTTTCCAGTTGAAATGGTAACTGTAGAAAGCATTCTTTCTGTCATTTGTTGTAAAAGCTTTTAAAATATTTGTGTGCGCCATGCCTGTGATACTACTGTAGTTCTGCAACATTCTCCAGTATTTGTGAGAGCCTATTGTGCTAGTTGCTCCAATATTCTTCCATTTTCTCGTAGTTGTGCACGCCCTAAATAAGAAACTCTTGTACTATGACAATTTTATCGCATTTATGCAAGCCCTGAATAAGATGCTCTAATATTCTGACTTTTTGTAATCTTGTTTGTATCCCTGCATTAGATGCTATAATTCTTTGACATTTTCTGGTATTTGTTGAAGCTCTGCCAGGGCCTCAGTGACCCTGTATTGTTCACGCTGGCACCCGCTGTTTGATGTATCGCTGTCTGACGGTAGACCTTGTTTTATTGACATGCCATGCAATTTCACTTGTTCTCCTACCGAACAATCCAATTGATTCCTTCTCTCTGTCGGAGAATTGTGTGGGATCAGAATTTATTAATGGAAGCTTTATTATATCCTCCTCCTTCCTTGATTAAAATGAAACAGTAACAAATGTTATCTGCCTGTCGTCCGGTACATAAATTAGATTTATTATCAATTAACTTGGGAGATACAACTCCCAACATTGTGAGATAATACGTTTAGCATCGAATGGCCCACAGGATGGCCTCGGAGAGATGTGTCGATTGGTGTAGAAACACAGCTGATACTGGAGAACTGCGATGATAGATACTTAGGCAAAATAAAACAGCTATTTGGTATCAGCTTATCATGGTAACAGGCTTGAAAGTTTGATCTGAAATCAATAGGCCTAGGTTATTCAAGTGTCCACCATCAGTGCTTCATGGTGATGGTCTCTGATCAGCAGCTTTCATAGTCGCGACGGCAGTCGGCATCAATCCCGCAGCTTAGAAATACAGATAGAGCGTGTTTTACCCTGGCTCAGGCCTTATCCGACACCCAATCTAACTATCCATTATCAAATCTGGCGATCCATTATCACGCGTTTGTGGGCGATAACTAGGTTTAACTCATTAATTGAGATAACTCCAGTATATGAGTATTTTATGTGGTGGAGGGAAACTGTGTTTGTCAATTGATCTGGAGATTCGACACATTCTATTTATTTTGTGTACAGCCTCCGACACATTCTATATATCTCCTGTACATGCTCCGTCACATTCTGTGGTATACAGGCTACGAAACATTGTACTTAAATCCCATCAGTTAAGCAGGGGGAGATAACTGTTGTATAATGATTTCCATCACGTTTTAGATTGATCTACTAATAAAGGTTTTGTTTACTGTAAATTAGTGACAACAGAATATTTCTATTAGCTTATCTGTTAGGTCTGTCACAATTGTCTGAACAAAAATCACGGGAAATAGTTTGAATGTAATCAAAATATGTTAAGTTACAAATCAAAGGTGAAAAGGAGAAGGTGAGGATGATCCATGAATGAGTCATTAGGTAAATATAATTACCTCAATTTTGACTGGATATCAAACTGCATGAGTTAGCCCATTACTGTCAAGGTTGATTCTCCTGTTTATTGTTAATTTCATGAGTTCAGTCAAAATTTGTTTTATTTTGTGTTGATGTACATGTAGTTTTTTGTGAGCTATGAGACAGACATACACACAATGTGAGTTTTATGTTCCACGAAAAAATGGAACATGAACAGCATAGTACGCTTAAAAAAGACTGCCTTAACTCCAGAGTGTTCATTTGCACATTTACAGTTCTATTAACCCCTTCACCACTGTAGACCATAATGGACTCATCCAGATCAATGCATGTTAGAGTCTACTAAAGTTACATAGAGTTGAAAGGGTTAACTAATTCAATCCTTGAAGATACATTTTGAACTTTTCCAATTCAAAGGTTGGAATAGTTCATTATGATATTTTAGGGTTGAATGAGTTCGATTGCCTTTTCTTCAATTGAACATTTTGGATGATAGATATTTTGTTGTCTTTTTTTCCTGTGTTATAAATGACACAGCTGCAATGGTGACAGTCTGAAATGATCCACAGAGCCTAAAACACGAGTGATCACTTTGAATCTGAGACGTCTTTTCAATTAGATGTTAGAACTACATTTGGTGGGTGAAGAAACCACTTGGAGTAATCATTTAACACCTTTTCCCGCCATTGTCAGTTGCTATGGCACCTGGAACATCCCCACTGACAGCCTCTGTTCACTTTCCATCAGGGCAAGTGTTGGGTTTGATTGGCTGATTTACGGCCAATAAGGGGAGAGCACGGACAATACCAGGGGGAGCCATCTTCACATGTGTGATAGTTATAATGGCAGTCCTGCACTTGACACCTGGTAACAAATTTTCTCTGTTCCAGTAATTCACACATGTTTATTGATTTGCTGGGCGTCAGGTAAATACATTTAGTCACTAAGGGTGACTTACAGTTTATGTGTAATTATAGTTCGCGCCCTGGTTTCAGTATTCTGGTTATAGGGTTTGCGTCGTTTGACTTTGATCTCGATACACTTATGATATTGCATTTTCATAATGACCTTGAGAAAATTTCACCCTGGTCCGTTGCTGTGTGTTTGCACAAAAAGAAGGAATTGGTCGGGCACCTGTTGTCCCCTATAGAGGAAACTGTAATGCGAGGTTTTAGCATACTTTCTATCTGGTCTTAACATAGTCTCTATAAATTGCTTAGGGGTCAATTAATCATAGAAAATGTTGACCCCTTATGTCCACAGGTATTTACTCTTGTTATCAAAAATTAAAGGCTACATTTGCCTGTCAAGATGTGTTTAATCCTTGACAGCTTTTTTACCTGTCGCTAAACGATCAATCTCCACGCCACCTGTGGAGAACATACCTGTGTGTACCTGATAGGTGTGTTTTGTCGTAGCAGCCGAGAAATGCTTTTAATAATGTTGTAATACATGGTCATATTTAAAGAAAACCACTTTGACCCTGTTCATTTCAGTATTGTTCCCCAGACACAATGAAATATCTGTTGGTGGCATATTAATTTGGCGCAGAGGGTGAGTGTATGATGTGTGAACACGGAGCGACTGAGGATCGGAGCCGTAGCCGAGAGATAAACCCGACTATAGGTATACAGCTGTTCTAACGTACTGATAGCCCAAATCTCAGTCATCTCTTTAACAGTAGCAACATAATCCTTCACAAATATGTCACTAGGAATGTGGGTAGAAACCTTAATATCTTAAACTCATCGGCTTTATAAAAAGAAAAGCGGGAGAAATGGTGGTTTCTGTTAAAAAGCGTGTTACTTGACAACTGGAGTGGTTTGGTAATCTGGGGTAGTCTGTTTATGTTGGTGGGGATTGACCTACACTGAAATGTGAAGATATTGAAATGTATCGGCGTAGTGCTGGCATCAATATCCCACTTAAAACCAACCTGGATTTAAAGCCGAGAAATAAAGTTGATAAATAGTTGTGTGGTAATCCTGGGTTGTCAAACTTGAAGCTTTGTCAGAGTTAATTGCCCCTGTTGAGCTGTGTATATTACAGTTTTACTTCGCTTCAGTTTCCCTCTGGTACGGGATTATGGCTGATTCGGTTTGTCCGCTGATCAGAGCAAAACCTTTGGAGAATTCAGTGCGATTCCACATTGATGGGGTCTATACTTACGGTGTATAGTTTATGTGACATTATAGAGTTTATGTGACATTATAGAGGACTCAACCTGACACCACAACAGGTTAGTGTGTGGTTTATGGACTAACCACAGGTGTCTCATACAGGACTACACACTGGAATCTCAAATGACCTGACCATGTGCTGCCTGTTTCTGAGGACAAGACGGCCCCTGTGACCATCTCTATGATACTGGACTGTCGTACATCCTCTGTGTCCCAGCAAACATTGGATTATCATAATTCTATTATTACTGTGTGATGTACCATAAAGCATCAGAACAGACTTGATTTGTGATCAAAAATTATAAATGTGTAACATTTTAATGTGATATTTTTGCCAATGACATTGAATTGGCAACCAAGTTTATATTGAAAACTTGTTTAGTGTGCTTGTTTCCGAGGTTTTGTGACTGTTGATACGTGTTCTGATGAACTAAGGAAGAATTAGAGCAACAAGTTCTGTAAGTAATTTTTCTTGAACACATTGCCATTGTTTTACTGTGCCATTGTTTTACTGTGCCATTGTTTTACGTTTTACTGTGCCATTGTTTTACTGTGCCATTGTTTCACTGTGACATTGTTTTATGTTTTACTGTGCCATTGTTTTACTGTGCCATTGTTTTACGTTTTACTGTGCCATTGTTTTACTGTGCCATTGTTTTACTGATGGTCCTGATCAGTTATTTAGAAAGCATTTCACTTCTTGAATTTTTCAGCTGCCTGACAGTTCTTTGTTTAATGGCCAATCTCCACATTAAGGTTGTTTGGGGTCAGTACATGATAATGTGGTTGGTGACCAACAGTGGTCAGTTGAAGAAAAAATATGGAATAGGAGTAAAATATTTGTGCCAAATTGTTGTTTTGTCTTTTCATCCCAAAAAACCCACGAATCAACCAGTGTTAATATTCGTTGTTACATCTCTTCGCTCTGAAAAGATGAGATTTAGTTATATTTAATTGAAGTTGTTTCATCTTTTTTGGGCGAAAAGAGGATAATTAACACACCTTTATTCTCGTTCATTCGTCTTTTTGGAGCGAACTTTTCAGTAAGAATTCAAAATGCTAAAGCAACGAAATTGCACAAACCAGCCACTGTAGTAGAAGAGATCAGATTACACCATGTTGAACACAACCCCGCCCCGCTCTGCCCCGCCCCCGAGCCTACAATAGGAGCTTCACAATTGAGATATTTCAATTGCATGTTTCGGTAATGCCCATACATTTTTAACACAATGCTGGAAAATGACATTTCGCTCAATTGGGATGTGCCTGCGTTGTTTGGAAAGGTTATAAGTCATTAATTAGTGTAAATCATTTTCTTGTGTAAGTTCAGTACAGAATCTATGTTTCTGGTTTACGTGATTGTGGTTTGATACTAGATAAAGGAACAGGCTTCAGGTTGTATTGCTACGAGCATGTTTGTTTATATATATAGATACAGTTTTACAAAGTATAAAAAGACATGTGGTTTGTGGGTTTGGAGAGAATGTAGGTATATATAGTTTGAAGAGTATAACCAAACTTGCGGTTTGTGGGTTTGGAGAGTATAGCTATAAGGTTTGTTAGTTTGGAGAGTATAGCTATAAAGTTTGTTAGTTTGGAGAGTATAGCTACAAGGTTTGTTAGTTTGGAGAGTATAGCTATAAGGTTTGTTAGTTTGGATAGTATAACTATAAGGTTTGTAAGTTTGGAGAGTATAGCTATAAGGTTTGTAAGTTTGGAGAGTATAGCTATAAGATTTGTTAGTTTGGAGAGTATAGCTATAAGGTTTGTTAGTTTGGAGAGTATAGCTATAAGGTTTGTTAGTTTGGAGAGTATAGCTATAAGGTTTGTGGGTTTGGAGAGTATAGCTATGAGCTTTGTTAGTTTGGAGAGCTTTCAGGTTTGTGGGTTTATAGTTTGAGGATGTCTGAGATTGTCTCAACATCAACATATATACACACCATGTCTGGCTTTACTGTAATGAAAGACATCCGAAGTGTAAGCAAACAGCAGCAATGGTGCAGAAATGAGCAAAAAGTGCCAAGTGGTGAAAGGGATGTGTGGCTTGTCATTTCTCTACTGTAAACAAACAGCTTGCTGGCAGTCATTAGCATACCGGACTAACAGCAGGCATGGCCATCAGCCTTTGTGAATGGGGGACTGGAGGAAAGGTGGATGTATCTAGAACTGGAGAGAGCATCCCATCATGCATCGTGGTTTCGTAAATATCTGCCTGCTATCTCAGAAGGTTGTAGATTGTAATGGGATTTTTTGTTTATTTTTGAAACAGCATACTTTTAGTTCTTTTATTTAATAGGATATCTTTAGGCGGTTTCATGATTGTTTTTGTAGGAATCATTTGTAGCACTTGCTCAGCTTTTCTCAGTACATAGGAAGTAACAGAACCACACAAGGAAAGTAACAAACAAGTAACACTCCCCACAAGAAAAGTAACAAACAAATAAAAGTACCCACAAGGAAAGTAACAAATAAGTAATCATACCCCAACAAGAAAGGTAACAAACAAATAACAGTACCCCACAGGAAATTAACAAAGTAACAGTACTGACTTAAGGAAAGTAACAATGAAACACTGCCACACTAAGAAAATATAGTAACAGTATGCACAAGGAAAGTAACAAAATGTAACAGTATCCCACAAGGAAAGTAACAAAATGTAGCAGTACCCCATAAGGAAAGTAACAAAATGTAGCAGTACCCCATAAGGCAAATAATAAAGTAATAGTACCCACAAGGAACAGACAAACCAGGATGCCAGTATCTCCTGTAGAGATCACTCATTGGGAAGATATATTACATCAGTAGCTTTTTCCAATTTCTATATCGCTACAGTAACTTGATACTGTGAATTATGATAGCTACTTTTGGTAGCAATAAATACCAAACGAACCATTTAATGGTGTAACATATGCCAGGGTACTTTGTTTACACTGTTTGCCTCTAAGTGTATAGAGTAGGTATTGATTGGTTCTGCAGTACACCAAAAACTGCACACACTTATTTGTAGAAATTACAATTGAAAGCTATTACATGTGCTATTGTGTGGTAATGTGATCAGTGATCGCTGTTGGCCAGATAGCCGAGATAAAACCCTGTGCATATAGGGTTACACACTTGCCACTTTGTGATGAAGCATGACATCAAATGGCGGTAATCTCTCGACCAACGACTTTGACACTGTTTAATGGAACAGGGCCAGGGGTTATCACAATGTACATAGTCCCCGATAAAATCATCAACTTGTACATAGTGTCTTAATCAACATCATGATTTACTTGCCTTCCTACTGGGATATTGCTCCGTTTAATGTGGCGGGTATGAAATTATTTGCAGGCAATGTATTTCAGCTGTATTTCGCTTGCCTCTCATAACAGGGTATTTTAGCTGCGTTTCCTTGCCTCTTGTTACGTAATCTTTATGTGTGACCCTTGTGATTACCGTTGCACCATGGGGCTGTTTTGTATTTGTCTGCTTATTGTGTAGGGTATGGCAGCCAACAGATGCCGGTTGTACATAAGGCAAGTCTAGCGTAGCTGGCACTCGCATCATAATAATACGACCTGGTGGAAACTTTACAATTTCTCTCCAGCTCACCAGAACACATCACTCATTAGGTTCCAGTCCAGATTGACACTCTGTTCACCGGCAGCCATGGAATTTGAAAGATGTTTATGAAGTTATCATCATGCTGTTGGTCTAAAGAAACTATGTACAGCAATCTGTAGTGTAATCAGTTGCCATCTTGAACCTGTTAGGCAAGCTCTTGAGAATCTGTTATCAACATAGATGTTTTACTGTGTAGCTCTCCTGTGATTGAAGTTACAAAAGGTTTCATCACATAGCTCTCTAGAACTTGGAGGTACGAAAACTTTCATTGCTCTGTGTTGTACAGATCGGTAGAGGTTACATCTCCACGCCAAGGTGAAATAGTGGAGATAGATATAGATAGATACAAACTATTTTAAAGATACTTTTATCTCATGAATTTCACATTGGAATGACTTAATCTTGATGTACCAGCTCAGAGCAGGTTTGGAAAATCTGAGGCTAAACATGTTGTAGACTGTTGGAAACTGAAGAAGCAGGAGAACCCTTATATCAAAGATGTTTTAGTGGAAGGACAGATTAAAATATAGGTTGTAGTCACCTTTATCTGATGTATGTATTGAGACCAATTCTCCTGTAAACTGGGACTGAGGAACATGTGATATACAGTACTACCAGGTTTGGGACATATACAATATTACCAGGTGTGGGACATATACAATATTACCAGGTGTGGGACATATACAATATTACCAGGTGTGGGACGTTGTCTCCTGTAGAGGAGTTGTTAGAGACAAACCTCTGGGAATACATCTGTCTGTTCTAGCAGAAACTTGTGTTTAGGACAGGACTGCTTAATACTTCCTAGAGAAGCTGTCCACTGAAGGTAAGATTTGTTGTACGAACGAAGGAAGCTGTATATTTTGACATACTTTGATAATGCTTGTCTGCTAAAAATGTACATAGATTATTACTTAAAATTGAGATGTGAGTGATACATCACAGACAATGTGTGTGATACTAGATTGACTTGTACCTGTATGTCATTGGCCGTCATCAATATCAACAAACTACCTGTTCTATATAATGGAGGTTTATCACTTTGTTTAGGTTTGTACCGAGTTTTGATTTGAAATATTTATAAACTTGGTGTTTGTAATTGGTGAAGTGGACCTGTATGCACTGTTTCATACAACAGCTAATTATAAAGCTGACCTACAATAGCTGACCTACAATAAAGCTGCCCTACATTGCTGGAGCAGTCTGTCCAGACTAGTTATGTCCAACGGCCAGGGATTATGAGATTTGAACCCATCAGCCTCATGACCAAAATCCAATATTACCTTGAATGTGTCGGCCGTGACAAGTGTTTGTCAGCTAGTCAATATCTTTATACAGTGGGCGGCCATGGATTGGCATTCCAAGCCTGGTGCTGTATTACCGGGGATTGGGTACATAGAGTTGTCTCCCCCTACTAATTCCAGCACAGACAGTTGAAAGTGTGGAAAACAATGGAGTAGGATTCCAAGCTTAGGGGTATGATACCAGGAAGCGGGGATTGAGGAGAATTTAAGAATCTGAAGCTTTCTAGCATACAGCACCTGGGTATTGGAATGCCTTTCAGCTGACACACCGGCAGTATGACAATACTGATCCTATTTAAGACTTTGGGGGATATTCCTGGCAGAGACATTGGAAGTATGACAAGCCTGCACTAATCCAACAGGGAAAGGCGAGTCTTGCTTTATTAGTTTGTAGAGATGTCTGTGGCCTGATAAATGCCTCTCATCATCTGTGCATTATTCCGGCGTATCAGGGCGCCCCTGATAACATGCCTGACTACAGGCACCGTGATACACACGCATTTCATGTTCCTGTCGAGGGCGATACGCAAACACTCTGTTTATACCAATAAAGCAGGCTAAACTTGACAGACCAATTTGGTGTACCTCTGGAATCACTTGGTTTGATAGGCTAATTCATAGTTTACAGATTAAATATTCTGGTTACTGTCAGGTCATAGATCAGGCATCAGTTTTCTGGCAGTTGGTTTTAGATCTGCTTATATCATAGTTAGAGTGAAGTACCGGTGGCTTTTATTTACTCCAAAAATAATGCACAAAAGTTTGTTGCAGAAAGTTTAAAAAAAAATGTAAAATCCTTTTATAATCTTGTCAGTTCCTGCATAATGGTGATAAAGTTCTTGTTTCACATGGTGTTATAGCATGTTAAAATATCACGAGTATTTTTCATAACTCCTGCAAGGCATCAGTACCTATTAACCATTCTATCACATGGGAACTACATGGGGGGTTACACCTGTAGGTGTTAGGGGGTTACACCTGTAGGTGTTAGGGTTTAGGGTCACATTACCTGTAGCACCCCTGCAGGTGTAAACAGTTTGACAGGTATGGGTCATTGTGGGATATCTGCTCATGTTTCCAGGAGCCTTGACGACCTGGGCGTCTGATGCAGCATCTCTATAGGTGAGACCAATGTAAAATAATACAGAGGAAACTTGATATATAATGTGTTGCAACAAGATCCCTTATAAAGACCATTACCTCCCGACACGTGATAAGGGTTGATTTATTCTGGTGCCAGGTTATTGTTCCAGCATTACACCGACTGTACCCACAGACTACACAGGAAACTAATGAGCGAGTGTCCATTTCCTCAGACGCTGGTAATGAAGCCACAGACAAAATGTAAATATTTGTTAATGTTCCTCCTGTAAATATTTGTATAGTTCCTTAAGGTCAATCATCAGATGTTCTTGTGGTCGGTAACGGCACACCTGTATTGAGAATTCTTTATAAAATAGGTAAGTCATATTTCCTGTACTTCACTGTGCCAACAACCTCTTCTGACAGGTTCAATGTTGTAACAAATAATATGCAGAAAATAAAAAGGGAGTGTGTCGATCTTACTTTAAAAAATCAAATGTGGCAGAAAAGTATTTGCGATAAATACACTACATCAAGCAGAATGATGGTGATTTCTCCCAACCATTCACCGAACTGTGTCCGGGTTTGGCCATTCCAGATACGTCTGTAATCACTGAGGATACAATGCTTCTATCACCTCCTAGATAGCACATGGATGTGATGTTGTAACAATCAAAAGGAAAGGTCATTATGGTAATGTTATGAAAACACTATACATTCACTGATAGTTTTCAACTGAAGAGATCAATCAGAAAAAAAGGTTACAAAATGATGGTAACGATTATTTTGGAACCTATTATTGATGGGCTAGAAGGCACAGAATCCTCACCAATGATTGAAGGAAGCTGCAGTGTATGTAGAATATCGATGGTCAGCTCAAGATTTCTCTGTCATACACTTAACTTGAGGAAGACTTTTTTTTCCTCTTATGTTATCAATAATATACAAATGACAAATGGTCATCAGATTAACTTTTAACTCATTCACCCCTGAAGACACGTTTGGACACTTCCAATTAAATGGTTGGAATAGTTCATTATGAAATTCCAGGGGTGAATGAGTTAACTGTTGAGGATAAGAATGGATAAGGGGTCTTTTCCTTGGTAATGATGAGTTCTGTGAAATTACCCATATTTGTTTGCTGCATAATAAAAGGTATTAGCACTAACTAGGGGAAGAATTGACTGGAGTGATAAAAGGGTGAGTGAGAATTGACCATAATGAGACGTCCAGACATCTATTGACAGCTTGGTTCAGCACCGTAGACATCTGATGTGGTGGAAAATTAAGTCTAGTACAACCAAATTCCAATTATAGTGGTCAGTCAGTGTATATACAAACTAGCCAGCTTGTGTCAATAGTCGGGTTCAGCAGGATGTCCAAGATGTGTCCAGTCTGCCAAGATGTGTCCAGTCTGCCAAGATGTGACGTCCAGTATGGTGGTCATTGATTGAGATGTCCTGTCTGGAAGACTGGCTCTGGTCAATTACTTCGGATGTTGAGTCCAGATATAGTGGTTAGTTGCTGACCAGTCTAATAAGGCTAATGCTCATTGATTGTGATGGCCACACATTGTTGACCGCCATGGCGGATGGCCATATATGATCAAAGGGTAAAATTAGTCCCATGTTTACCAGAGTATAAGAGGATTCACCTACCTGAAACCTACAGTTCAGTTATGAGGTCATAAGGCCAGTGGTCCTAATATGTACTGTACAGCTGGTAAATAATGGTCAGTCATTGACCTTAATATAAGGTCATCATAGCCAGTGGTCCTAATAGGTACAGTACAGCTGGTATATACTGGTCAGTCATTGACCTTAATACAAGGTCATCAGGCCAGTGGTCCTAATAGGTACAGTACAGCTGGTATATACTGGTCAGTCATTGACCTTAATACAAGGTCATCAGGCCAGTGGTCCTAATAGGTACAGTACAGCTGGTATATACTGGTCAGTCATTGACCTTAATACAAGGTCATCAGGCCA
>JAUMHH010227374.1:0-11865 GCA_032359455.1 Chlamys rubida
TGACCAAAATCTGTCAAAGAATGAAGTTGCTAAGTGTTTACATTGAATCGGGACGGGACGGGTGTTTACATTGAATCAGGACGGGACAGGGCGCAACGCGACGGACATGGGCAACACTATATGCCCCTCCATTTTATGGCAGGGGCATAATAACACAAAGAAGATCTCTTATTACCGGTCTTCATTGAAACAATATTCCAGTCTCCTGATCCAGTTTAGATCCATTGTATTCTGGTATTTGCAGAACAAAAAACATACTGTTATATGTGAGCATCAACATCAACTTTTATGAGCGTTAATAGTTATGTCTCATACAGAATGATGAAACTTGTTTTCTTTGATATCATGATTCTGATTTCATAATTTTGTTTGTGACCAATACATTATCCTTGGCGGCCATTGTTACGAGTTTTTGATTAATATCTCGTACACGACAGATTCTGCATGCTTCTGAAGGCTTCAAACATAATGACCAATGACATACAAATCTTTCAAAAAAATATTTGAATTAACTATTTCCTATCACGCATGCGAAGTAATGTGAAAATTTCCATCTCAAAAACAAAAGCGATCTCAATAAAAACAAATTTACATGTCTGTGATTATAATTATACTTCAAATGAAAACCCAACATTTGTAATCTGTACATTGAATTACTCAAAAACAAATAACTTTAAAATAATTGCCATCATGCTGTACAATGAAAACAAATAAACCAATCGTCTGCAATTGTGTTCTGCTGTGTGTCAGATTTAATTTCTTCATATCAGAGGGGGGAATAGGGGATCAAAATAATCATGCAGTAGCATAGTACAACATTGATTTAAAACTCAACATGTAAAAAAATAAAATAAAATAATCATTAGTTGTTTTCTTATCAAGCAAAAACTGCAACTTTTGAGTCAAAGGTTAATGTACGATCACTAGCCCTCCACAGGGTCACGAGTTCAAGGCCTATGTGGGGTAGTCGCAAGGAACTGCCTACAGGTCGGTGGTTTTTCTCAACCACCACAAGGCAATCTGATTGATATGTCTCGCCTGTGCCCCACTTTGACCATTAATGCACATATCAGAGAAACTAAGTTAAACGCAAAAACTTTATGTTGATGGAGATGCTGACAAAGTCAATGGACCATGAAAGGTTGGCCGCATCCAGCATTTGATGCATGGGTTGAGATAAACTACCTAAGACACATATATGGTCCAAGTATGGTTGGTCTAGCACTTATACTTTCAGTGAAACTAAGTTAAATGCAAAAACTTAATGTTGACGTGTTGCCATCGCCAAAAAAAGAAACACCTTAGTCTCGCTTCTGCTACTTCTTCACGGCGAAACAAAAACCTGGCTTGTCCTTAAATGACCATAGCTGTTAATAGGACATAAAGCACAAACAAACCAAACCAAAGTAGATACAATTCGTATGTACCATATACATATGTGCAATATTAAAATATCAGAGAGGATGGGATGGGGGCGGGGGTGGGACAACATGGTTGACACATGTCCAAATACATACGATGTTTATCAGATAACAAAGAAACTGAATAAACACTAATCTAGGTATGAGGAACAACTTCTGAAAAATGATGTTGATGCTTGAGAAAGTTGAAAAGGGCAATAACTCTGCTAATGAAAATATAATTCCAACAATTAACAACTAACTACCTTGAATGATGACAAAGTACACATGTTTACTGTTTATTGATTCAATGTTCTACCTTGAATGATGACAAAGTACACATGTTTAGTGATTCAATATTCTACCTTGAATGATGACAAAGTACACATGTTTAGTGATTCAATATTCAACAAAGTCATCTCAAAGAGTCAGCACACGTAAACAGACCCAATGTGAACTCTTGTTTATATCGCTGTCGTACAAATGTCCCATGGCAAGGTATTGTCTACTGAACATCAAACTCTGTAACAAATTACATCTTTAGCGAAGTAATTCCTTACATTCCCTGGGGTTCTTCATAAACAGGTTTTACTAAACTGAATTTTTTTAATCTAAACTTCGCTGATACCATAACAGTTTCCTAGCCTAAAAGTCTAGAAACAAACAAAAAATACATGAAAAGCCTTGAAACGTGAAAAATTGATTAGACAACAACTGCAGGAGGCAAGAAAGCTGAAATGGAAACTGCTGGCTGACAAGATTTTGCTTTAAGTTAACCCTTTCACCCCTATGTAACTTTAGTTTACTCTTCCAAGCATTGATCTGGATGAGTCCATATTGGTCTCCATTGGTGAAAAGGTTAAAAATGTGCCCCACTTTCACTGTTACCTACAACCATGATAATACATTCAATGACTCTGATGTAAAGGAGGTCTTGCCATTCTATGCTGTAAATGGTTTTTGTATCATCACCATAGGGGATTTTTTTTTATAAATATTCAGATTGTCAAGATATCTTTGCATGAAGACAGTGATAATATTCATAGAATATGTTATTTCATTTGTCAAAGTGCTTCCCTTTTTTGTATAAATACCGGCGTAATATTCTCTGAAATTTTTGTGTTCTGAGAGAACCTGAAGTGCATGCTGGGATTTCCTAAGAAATCTGGAGGTCTCAGTAAAGTACCGAGCTAATATTTGGTATAGTTATGGGAAAAGTATAAAAGAGCCTTAAGGATCCTTGTTTTACTGCATACAAACCACTACAGAATTCCATTTTGGATTTTTGTTCATACTGTAAGCTCTCTTTAAAGATGACAGTACCACAGCCAAAAAAGTGGAACCAAGCATTGGGAACTGTCTTCCGCCATGACTGTAAAGTTTTGATAAATCATTTCTGGAAAGCAAACCATATATACCTTCTAGTACTTTTATGAGAAATGATAAAGATGAAATAAAATAAAATCAACAACAGTGTTCTAAATATGTAAAAAAAAACTGCGGCGCTAGACCTGAATTTGATCCCTGATCATCAGACTGCTGAACGATCGCTTTAACTGATTGAGCTATCTGGTCGACGGCAGTGCCTTGTAAGACATTGGTTTCTTTTCAGATATTGACGCTTTAATTGCCATTCCATTAACAAACTTTCCAAATCATCGTTACCCTGTATATAGCTAACAGTTGGCAGCGGTAGGGGGGTGCTTAGTTCACTGTGTTCTATAAATATTCCTTTTGAAACAATGTTAAAATTAAGTTATGTATATTTTTTTTTATTTAAAAGTCTATATATAAGAAAGACCAGAAGCTGATAATTAAAAATAAAAATTAAATCTGATTTTTTTTTTGAAGATTTCACCTGCAATTTAAACTTTGAGGATTAAGAAAAGTCACTGACATTGACGGCGATGATGCATCAGTTCTAATTTTCAATGAATTAATATGCATACTGATTTTATGTATGGATGTTATTACAGATTGTATATGTGATGGTTAATAAAGCTGTCACGATATCTTTGGCCTGTTTCTGTCTTTGGTTTTCATTCCGTCTAGATTAGAATATAACATCTAATGTTTGACATACGACCAACAACAAATGAACAAATGACAACATAATCAAATGCAGCCAGTCTGATTTATATAAAATACACAATCTGTAATTATGAATGAAGGAAAACGATAGCATTTAAGGCATGGCAACTTGTCTATCATTTTAAAGATAAATTTATCATAAAAACATGACACAATAATCATGAAAAGTGAAACGATCAGTAAATTATAATATGCCTTTTTCATAATCTCAGACGCAATGTAAAATTCCATAAGTGCAGAGTGTATTTTTTTACACTAAGCACAGTGCCTAGCAGCTTTAAATTTTTAACCTGAGCCCTGACAAAGTATGAGTACTCTCCATCCCTCATCGTTGCTTAAATGGGAATATTCAGGCTGCAGTCGACTAGTAACTTAGGGAAAGAACTCTCCTGCGGCTGTTTTAAGGATCAATACAGCACAAATCACCATATTGCTAAAACGAATCGTTTGATTTTCTGATCGGCAAATGACCAGATCATTAGTGCCAAGCATTCTCGTAATGTTTCTACAGCGCTTTCAATCAAGTCTGCCTTTTGGGATGATCTCTTAGTAAAGTCATTAGTTCGAGCATCGTAACCAATCCCATGTACTGTCGTCCTCGGACAACTCTGTCCTCCTCGGCTGGTCGGTTCCGTGATATATATGTATATCCTCTAGATATGTCTCTCAACAGGCCATCAACAAAATATCGCCGCAATTTTATATTTCATAATCTAATATAACTGCTGGCCATTTCAAGTGATATCGAAATGGTTTCCAATGAGAGTGACAGAAAAATAGAAAGGCATGGTCAACACTAGAGAATCAACGCTTCATCACACTTGGCCCCAGAGGATATTCCCCTTCACCATTACCTTATAGTCAACACTAGAGAATCAACGCTTCATCAGACTCAGCCCCACAGGGTATTCACCTTCACCATTACCTTATAGTCAACACTAGAGAATCAACGCTTCATCAGACTCGGCCCCAGAGTATATTCACCTTCACCATTACCCTAATAA
Source organism: Chlamys rubida (assembly GCA_032359455.1). Taxonomy (NCBI): domain Eukaryota; kingdom Metazoa; phylum Mollusca; class Bivalvia; order Pectinida; family Pectinidae; genus Chlamys; species Chlamys rubida. The sequence goes on from JAUMHH010227374.1 coordinate 4,496, forward strand.
GTCAACACTAGAGAATCACCGCTTCATCAGACTTAGCCCAAGCATACATTCTCGGCTATTTTATAGTCAACACAAGATCATGAACTCTTCATCAGACTCTGTACAAGAGGTATTCACCATCGCCAATGTCCTAAAGTCAACACCAGATAATCCACCCTTCAACAGACTAGGCCCTAGCAGGTATTGACCATTATCTTATAGATGTTAACAGTCCCCCTCGCGATTCTCCAGAATGCGATCCGACAGAGATCCGACAGTGACCGGACAGTGAACCGTCGCATTCGGCAAGATCTGGACGCAATCTGGACTCAATTGGCAAGAAATGGCAATGAAAAATTTCTCCAAATCATGCCTGTTCATCACGAAAGCGTCCTGATCCACAGGACACCGTCCGGACAACACAGGACATTGTTACGATTTTGATCCGATACAGCAGAATCTGTCACAAAAAGTCATCTTAAATTTATACATTTGAAAATGAAGAGGTAAAATTATGACTTAATAATAGAAATTTTGTCAATATGTCTTACTTACACCATTTCAGTGACTTTTTTGACAATTAATTTTCAAATCAAAAAATGTTTTCATACTCTTTGATTTGTGAAGGAGTTATCTATCTCCCTTACACAATTTTCGTATGAGCATTACATATAATTCAAAACTTGGTAAATGTTAGAAAATGATCAAAGGCAGCACGAGTACTGTTAAAATGTTTCATCCTTTAATTACGAAAAAATCAAGTTTCTTGGTTTGGAACTCTTTGGTAAGGTGGTGCATGTAAGGTTACGTTTATCCTTAAGGTGGGCACAATAGCTTGCATAAGAAAATTATTGTTTAATCAGCACAACACTGACAAGGCTTCAGTGCCATCTAATTAAGTAGTCTGTGCTAGGACAAGGAGATTGCTGGTATACTCTGTGCTAGTCTGGACTTTATCCACTCAAGGGAATCCTGACACCAATGTCAGACACACCTGAGCTTCGCTGGATGCTATACCGGGGAAAAAAGGGGTTCCCTTCATACACCTAGTGCACTGATGAGGTGCTAACATTTAACACTGTGAAGCTGGCAACCTACCACAGACACAGACCCCTGACACACCTGAGTATACCTGGTAATCTACCACAGACACAGACCCCTGACACACCTGAGTGTACCTGGTAATCTACCACGGACACAGATCACTGACACACTTGAGTATACCTGGTAATCTACCACAGACACAGATCACTGACACACCTGAGTGTACCTGGTAATCTACCACAGACACAGATCACTGACACACCTGAGTGTACCTGGTAATCTACCACGGACACAGATCACTGACACACCTGAGTAAACCTGGTAATCTACCTGCGACTGTTTGATCTATCACCTGCTTCATTAGTCAGATCTATAATTCATTAACAAAAACATCACACTAAGAATTAACAGTAAAATTCCATGTACACAGACTCTGCACAGATATGACCTAGTTTTTGACGACAACTATTTTTGGTTCTGATTATAACATGCCTCATTGAAACATGTCACTACGAAATACGAGCAAGATTTTTCTTATTGGGATTAAAATCTGATGTTGCAAATTATTACATTAAACCTTGTTTACCAATTTATTCACTGAGACTTAATTACAAAATATTGTTCAACTCTAACTACCACATAATCCTTTGTATTCAATCCCCTCCATACATCATACTTGCCAACGTTTTATAATTTCAATGAGGGAGATTTTGCATGCTCAAAATTAAAACATTGATAAAATGTGTGTGTTTATATACACCCTAGAGACAAAATAACCCTTTAAAACTACATGATTTGAGTTGCTCTTTCAGATGAAATCATTAGGTCTTAGAATATAGGAATAGTTTAGCTACCAATTGAAAATTCTCAATTTAAGGGTCCAAAATTGAGTCTCCCTCCTAAATAGGGGCAGTTGGTAAGTATGGTACATCGGTACACGTATACACATCAACATACACATCAGGCTTCGTCTCTGTATGATATTCATCAATATAGTCAGATTCAACACCAGAGACAGTACATATACAGTCAATCTCAATGTAATGCCTTATTTATTCTCTATATTTTTTAAATAGTAACACCTTGATAAAATGCCCCTATTTCTACGAGTAAAACCTTGATATAATGCCCCCATTTCTACGAGTAAAACCTTGATATAATGCCCCAATTTATATCAGTAAAACCTTGATATAATGCCCTTCTACATGCCACCAGACCTAATTTCCATCCATGACACTCAGTCATCCAAAGAGGTTCTCACATGCAAAATTTGGTGATTGTTAGAAGCAGATACATGAGATATCCCCCAGAAACTGTGATGCACACCTACTGACCACTTTGTATTACTGGTGGGGGACTTATAAACTGGGGTTATGAACTCAAGGATCAGCTTAATACATCCCAGACAGATCAGCTTGTCAATAAAACATTCTTAAAGATTTATACTTTTAGTAGAAAGTTGTATATGCTATATTGACAATAATATATCAAAATGGGTTTTAATGTTTCAATCCAACAGCACTGTCTGGTATATACATTGTCAGTTGCATAAATAAACAATACATGTACAAACAAGTTTCCAATGGTAAAACATATAATACAACTCAGATATCGTAAAATGATGAACTGCAATACCAAGGAATGATGGCTCGACGATATAAAGCCTGGCCTGTCGTCAACGTCTACAAATATATCAATATAACAACTCAATACTCTACAGGGTCGCCATGGTTTTCCTTTACAGTGCCACAGAGGCATGATGGGATACTTCCTCATAGTGTATAATCTACTGGCTGCTCTTAATTAATACAGTAGTTGTATATTTATTCCAACAGGATACACCATAAAACTCTCTAACCCAAAACACATTTGTACTTACAGGATAATAGCTTTATATATACACATTCGTACTTACAGGATAATAGCTTTACACATCCGTACTTACAGGATAATAGCTTTACACATTCGTACTTACAGGATAATAGCTTTACACATTCGTACTTACAGGGTAATAGCTTTACACATTCGTACTTACAGGATAATAGCTTTACTAATGTAGAGATATAACTGGCAGTTTATCCCAAGGCAAGCACAGCCCTTGGGAAATTTAAATAGCAGCAGTATTTATGAAATTGCAATCATAAAAATCCATGGAGGAGCTGTCACAGACAGTCCATCATTGTAATGTTTCATAACTAAAAATACATGTAGCTTAAAAGTCCAAACATTTAATCATTATAGTCATATATTATATTCACCATACAGTCTCACATGAAAACCAAGTCAATCCTAATGAATAATGTAGATAATGACAAAAAACTGGTAAAATCTGTGGCTGTAGGTTTTTATTTCACATATGATCACTGTCACCTTCCAGCTTTGTGCTCAAAGGAATTTCCCTTTAGCTAAGGAATTTCCCTTTAGCTTAATTGGTAGAGTGGCCGACCTGGAAGCTAGGGGTCTCTGGTTCTCTCTGGTGGAATCGCGCTACTGTGAAATCATTCATTTTTAGTGGGGTTTTTATTTTCGTTGATTTGGTTGGAATTATTCATCCACAAATTCATTGGCAGACAAAGTAAATACAGGTTTGACAAAAAGCCATTCTCCATTTGAATGGGTTCTCATAATTCCACGACTTTATGTTCCCACGAAATTTAGTGTTTTTTTTCGAGAAACCACATATTTGGGCCCCACCAAAAATAACTGATTTTACAATTACTTTCTTGTCATTACAAATGATGCCTGTGACCCTCCCTGTGGTGACAGGGAGTTATAGAAACTGATTTGTTGTCTGAAAGTGAACACATTTGAAAAGGAGTGGGAGGAATGTGGCAGGTTTTGATATTTTATCGCTCACAAGGATCACAGTTGCCTTCAAGATATTTACGCTACAGGGAAATTCCCTTTAGCTGAATCGAGGGTGGGGTGTAGAGAAGCGCGTTGGGAAGCTGGCCGTTGTTAATTCAATTCCTGGTGGAACACACTACTCTTTTCCTGTTACATTAAAACCGCTAACCTTGGGTTTGTCCCTTTGGTGCGGTCATTTCCTATTTATGATGACAAGCCACTTTACTAGTCTTCTGTTTTCCATTCGAAACATTCACCCACACCTCTAACCCTTTCACCACTGTAGACCATAATGGACTAATCCGATCAATGTATGGTAGAGTCTGCTAAAGTTACGGAGGGTGAAAGGGTTGATGATATTCACTTTACTTTTAACTTTAAATACACAAACTTCTCTATTATGCCATGGACTGAAACTTTTTATGATATAAATGACCTTGAATAAGCAAACGTCCAAGGACAGTTCAGCGTATACATTGTAGACATCCCAATCTTGTACTGGTGTGCTCAGGGTAAAAGGTTAAATGGTTCAGACCTGTTGATCAATGAAGTTTCCTCCGAAAACATCCATCTCCACGGAACCTATTTCCGCGGCCTTATTAGGTGTCTTTATACATGTTCCGGGGCCATCACTCACCCTGCATTTATGAAATTGTTAATGCGTCTAGACCGCAAATTTCTCCCAAATTCTCCACCATACAAACCAGTTAGTCTAACATCCAGTACGAAAACCAGTAGGGAAGAGATCAAGAACCTATGACCTGTACAAAAACATGCAGTACACACTGAGTCTGGTAGAGATCTTCAAGAAATGGTCACTGCGAAAATTGGTTAGTGATTGAAAACGTTACGGTAGCGATGAAGTATTCCTGAACATCCATTATCATTATAACAATAATAGTAATTTGAGGTTCTTATATACCGCTTTATCACAACCTAGTTCATAGGTCGTCTCAAAGCGGTTCACAAATTATTAACCGTAGGTATAGGGCCTTTGCAACCAGCCAATAATTTTCTCAACTCCCTGGGGAGCATACAGCTGGTGCTACCATTTCGGCGCTCACAGCTAGCATTCTACAATTCTACCACTGCCCAACGACATACTCATTTTACAGCTGAGTACACTGGAACAGTTTTTTATTTGCATTTTTCACATATATATACAGTATACAATACACATTACACAGACACAACTTTCACTCACACTACCTCACTTCTTGGAATTAATTGATTCTTAATATGAATGAACAAGTGGTTCTCGGATCTGTTATGAGTAAAGTATCTTGCTCAAAGATACAACACAGTGCCATGACGCGACTCGAACCCGCGACCCTTTGGTCACGAGCCCGGCGCCCTACCACTAGACTACCTTCAATATAGTCTGCAAACCATTATAGTAGAAACTTCTAAGGTTGTAATGATCACAGACAAACGTGCTATAGCAGATGTCAAAATGTCAAATCTCTCTAGGGTTGATTGATTGATTGATTGATTGGTGTTACCTCCGCTTCACTTCCGAGTAGTTCGGTTATCCGGCAGACGAATCAGGATCTCTAATTTTGCCACCTTTTTTCAATGTATGATATTTCATAATTCATGCTTTCAGAGGATGTTTAAGATGTCTGAAAACTGAGAAAGGTCAAGTTTCTTAGATTTGACTTCTCAACATTGAAGTTTATAAAGAAAGTTCATATTCAGGAAAAACATGACATACTAAAAAGAGACTGCAAAAACTAGGACCCAAGCAATCTAGACCAGTATGGCAGATTTAAAATCTTCGAAACAAAACTCTTTGACTACCAAAACAGTACCAATTATAATTGTCTTGACCATGAACATAACATGAAAATTAAATTAATAAATGTATTACTGTGTTGTTTGGACCTACCTGACTCAAATTGTTGTCTGGGCCCTAGAGCAATACAAAACAAACAAATAATACATCATTCCTCGCTGTACAAATAGATAATGACATAATGGATAATAACTCAATGAAAACATATTTTGGTTTACTGCAAAATAACGTCATGTATTTATATCCTATGTCGGCCACATATGATCAACTTAAGCTCTACAGGCTTGAGACAATTCAAAAACATTTTTGCTGAACATGTATTTTAGTTCTAAACAGAAATGTGTATTAAATAATGATAAGAAATATTGGAGGTCTTAAAATTGTATGTCTAGTAAAGAAGTGAAGGTTTAATATCTTTTCCAAACACATTATATCTAGTTCAATACAATGTATTTCCAACTTCGTTTGACACATACATCATATCAAACATTGACCATTTTGAATGGACGATAATTCATAATCATAAATTATCAGATTTCACGAGAACTACAAAGAAATAAAGAACAAATTTCAATCCAACAAATTGTCAGCTCAAATTGTTTTTTTTTTATTATTTCGCCGTCCCATATCCATCTAGTTGTAACCAGCTGAACACTAGAGGTCTCTGCCAACATCTATCAACATCAAGTGTCAAAACCATTACACAAGAGAATTCAAAATTTTCGTAACAAATCTTCGGCTCAGCGTTTCAAAATCACCAGGTGAAGTTGCCATCAGAGGCAGCAGTCTTTCTTGGTGTTAATTTTTACAACTTTATGAGATTTTGTTTTCCTGCTTTTATATGGAATGCGGATATGGCCTTACAACCACTGTGCCGCCTAGAGGCATCGGCAGCAATAAATCATCTGACAACCATGTGTATTTACAAAATCTCCGTTCCAACAGCAGTTTGCAACATTCGAGTGCTTTAGTTTTATAAGATGGCACACAATGTAAATTAAATTCTTCGTCGTAACCGATTCTTCGTGGAGGTTCTACAATTAGATGGCTTTACTCATTATATGCAGGGAGGCAAGTCTCCCTGACCTGAATCGCCAAGTCGCCAAACGTACGTGCTTCTCATCGCCAAATAGATATCCTGATTGCTGCAAGATACTATCTGATCAAACACAGGCAAGAGAAGCCATTTGTTGCATAACAAACTGAAGTGACAAGCAAAACAGAAACCTGTCCAGGACAGAAGCTGATGACAACATCTCGGAATTAGTTATGACTGGGAATGCAATATGGGTTACTTTCCTCAAGCATTGTTATCTTAATACAACATTTATTCATTTTATTTGCCTCCAGCTTCTTCAAAATGTTTGATAATTTACAAATATTTTTGTGGTTCAATTCTGTCATGATTTTAGAGTCCTTCAATATAATTTTTTTTGAGTCCTTCAACATAATTTTTTTTATCATGTACTTGACTGTTTGAAAACCATTATTGAACAAGAATTCCACGGAAGTGGATGTGTCGCCTGCGCAGGAAGCTGGGAGATTACGAAGAAATAAATACACTTTTCATTTCAAGAAATAATGTTTGACCTTCGGACCTGAAAAGCAATCCCAAGCAAGCACTTTTAGTAAGGAAGCACTGCATGAAGTTTGAGTTTGATCGGCCCAAGGAAACTCAAGTTATCGCACGAAAACAGATTTTCTA
>JAUMHH010227385.1:0-11865 GCA_032359455.1 Chlamys rubida
GTTTTGTTCACCTGTTTTTCCCACTTTGTTTAAACTAAGTTATTACATACATACGTACATACATACATACGTACATACATACATACATACATACATACATACATACATACATACATACATACAAACGAGATAACTGACTTTCAATAAAGTTGGAAATAAAACATATATCAATACAGTAAACGTGATTGAAATGAAGTGAATACAAAATACCGAACAGAAAGATAAACATGGAGTACAACGAGAATAAGACCAGGTGTTCCGAAAGGGTAAGCGTCCGTGCTTCATCGACGACACCTTCCATATAAATCTTGGTCAAAAGTTAGTATTGTCACGTCCTTAGAGTGAAAACTAGGGAAGTGAACGACACTTTTTTTTCAGCTTTTCACACTTTGTTTGAAAAAGAGCTCTTCATTAATAAGAGAACAGAGGCATTCCATCAATTTTGTATAAGATATGACCGTGTGAAGTGTGGACGAGTCAAAAGGGCTGATAGAAGATTTTTTGAGGAGGTTGATCAAGATTCATCAAAACATGTTTTGAATTCTTCAAAATCCACATTAATTAATACCACTTCTGGAGTACGATGTGTCACAATACGACTGTAGCCCTGATCTAATGGAAGTTAGATGGGAAGTGAGAAGTTTGAATAATGAATTGCTTAAGCAACTACCAGTGCCAGCGATATAACGTTGCTTATAGGGATTTTTGTTGTGTTTGATAATCCCATATAAACGAGGAAGGTCCACATTCTTACTACCAATTGGTATTTGGAAAAGGTTGTCATACAGAAGCGTCATTAGCTAGTATCTCGTCTTTCGAAAAGCTTGGTTATCAAGTAAGCACAGAACTGTTTTACTACCACGAAATACATTTAACAAGAATTGCAATAGCCCACAACTTTCGGGATAACAACTTAACCGATAATACGAGTATAAATGATTTCTTTGAAAAGTTAAACTACTTAAGGTATTGCTATCGTCATTTGCATATGCTACACAATTAGGGAGCAATATGGACGTGTCATCTAGAGATAATACTGCGTAAGATATATAAATGACCGCATTACAATCTGTTACCATCTATGTTACCATGTACAAACGCTGTAAAATTGTATAAGAGCTTCGGATATTCTTTTAACAATACTACATTAGGAAACATTCCTAACCTATTGTTTTGACTATAGTATCTTAGAGGTCCGTTTATGGATGATTTGTTATCAGTTTCACATGAAGTAGAATTGATATGGTGTGTGCAGTGCAGATAGGAGGCGTATCGGACGATTAGGCCAAGATTGCTATAGTCTACGTAACGTCCGCCTAGCTGTACCGGTATCGCATAGGCAATGGACCGTATCCCAGACAAAGTTAAATCGTTTCTCATATCATTACAACAAGATAATGATGATCATACTATAAATCTTTGAGTGTTCCTAATTAACAATGATTATTGTTTTAGAATCAATATATATTATACAATGTACATGGGATAATGCAAATAACTTACTTATCATCTACGTCATTTGTAAAAGTCTAATTCAATTACACAGTGAAGTTAAATAGGTATGAATTATACATAAGTTTGTCAAAAGTTAGTCGCCAATTATGCTAAGTGAATATAAACATTTTAGCCAAAATAGAAACTCTAATCCAACAAGCACCAACGTCGGTTGTTGCTAGACAACGTTTATAGGTATATACCAGGTTGATATTCTTCCTGTCTGCTGACATGATGAAGTATAGTCATAAACAGCTCACCGTTAAGTGCCAAGGTAGGTGTCTATTTAATATAATTATATCAACTGAAATTTATTACTTCATGTAATATCATTTCTTGTATCAACATTGTATGTTCTTATACTTAATATAATTTCAACCACTATTTGGCTGCTATGGACAGGTAAAACTACAGCCATGTATATCGTCATAAATGGTCACGTGATCGGCGTGTATCGCAATTTTATCGCTATCACTATGACGTATCACTAAATTAGCGCCATGTAATGCTATATTACCGCCACGTATCGCTATATAACCGCCACGTATCGCTAAATTAGCGCCATGTAATGCTATATTACCGCCACGTATCGCTATATAACCGCCACGTATCGCTATATAACCGCCACGTATCGCTAAATTTGCGCCATGTAATGCTATATTACCGCCACATATCGCTATATTACCGCCATGTATCGTTATATCACCGCCATGTATCGCTATATTACCGCCATGTATCGTTATATCACCGCCATGTATCGCTATATTACTGCCATGTATCGTTATATCACCGCCATGTATCGCTATTATAACGCCATGTGGTACTATGTTTCCGCTACTTATCGCTATATTAACGCCACGTATTTCTATATTACCGCCACGTATCGCTATATTACCGCCATGTATCGCTATTATAACGCCATGTGGTACTATATTGCCGCCATGTATCGCTATTATAACGCCATGTGGTACTATATTACCGCCATGTATCGCTATTATAACGCCATGTGGTACTATATTACCGCCATGTATCGCTTTTACAACGCCATTTGGTACTATATTACCGCCATGTATTTCTATATTACCGCCACGTATTTCTATATTACCGCCACGTACCGCTATTATAACGCCATGTGGTACTATATTACCGCCATGTATCACTTCGATAACGCCAGGTTGTACTATATTACCGCCATGTATCGCTATTATAACGCCACGTGGTACTATATTACCGCCACGTATTTCTATATTACCGCCACGTATCGCTATTATAACGCCATGTATCGCTATTATAATGCCATGTTGTACTATATTACAACCATGTATCGTTATATTACCGCCATGTATCACTTCGATAACGCCATGTTGTACTATATTACCGCCATATATCGCTATTATAACGCCATGTGGTACTATGTTACCGCCACGTATCGCTATATTACCGCCATGTATCGATATTAGAACGCCATGTGTCGCTATGATAAAGCCACATATCACTTTATTACCGAAATGTATCGCTATATTTTCTCCACGTATTGCTATATAACCGCCATGCATCGTAACAATAACGCCATGTGGTATTATGTTACCGCCACGTATCGCTAGATTACCGCCATACATCGCAACATAACCGTCAAATATCGCTATATTACCACCATGTATCGCTATATTACCACCATGTATCGCTATATTACCGCCATGTATCGCTATATTACCGTCATGTGTCGCTATGATAAGGCCATGTATCGCTATGAGTACGCCATGTATCGCTATTATCACGCTATGTATTGCTATATTACCACCATGTATCGCTGTATAACAGTGCTGTTTCCTTATGTGACCGACACGGATTGCTATGCTACTGACATGTATGGCTACAATGTATGTTACGGCGTGCACGTGTACATGTATCACTATCTTATTGGGATCTATTGCTATGTTACCGTCCTGTATCACTATGTTACCGATATGTATCGCTATGATACCGCTATATATCGCTATATATCGCTATATATCGCTATGATAACATAATGTATCACTATGTTACCGCGATGTATCACTATGTTACCATACTGTATCACTATGTTACCGAGATGTATCGCTATGATACCGCTATATATCGCTATGATAACATAATGAATCACTATGTTACCGCGATGTATCACTATGTTACCGTACTGTATCACTATGTTACCGAGATGTATCGCTATGTTACCATACTGTATCACTATGTTACCGAGATGTATCGCTATGTTACCATAATGTATCACTATGTTACCGCGATGTATCACTATGTTACCGTCCTGTATCACTATGTTACCGTCCTGTATCACTATGGTACCGCTATATATCGCTATGATAACATCATGTATCACTATGGTACCGCTATATATCGCTATGATAACATCATGTATCACTATATTATTGGGATCTATTGCTATGTTACCGTCCTGTATCACTATGGTACCGTCCTGTATCACTATGTTACCGATATTTATCGCTATATTATCGCGATGTATCACTATGTTACCGCGATGTATCACTATGTTACCGCGATGTATCACTATGTTATCGATATGCTATCGAGATGTATCGCTATGTTACCGCTATATATATCGCTATGATAACACCATGTTTCGCTATGTTACAGTTAGTTTCGTTCTGTTACTTCCCTGTATCGCTAGTTTACATTTTTTTTTATAAATAGTCATCTTAAGTGATGCTCTTACCATATATATATTTTGTGATGTTATGTAACGACATGACTGTAACCTAACCGTTAAGTTATGTTATCGTCAGGTTTATGTATGTGTTATTGTCATATCATTTTAATGTTGTCGTTTATATGTATGTGTTATTGCCATATCATTTTAATGTTTTAGTGTATTGCCATATTATTTTAATGTTGTCGTTTATATGTATGTGTTATTGTCAAGTTATTTTAAATTTTATTCTCATGTAATATTATGTATCAGTAGGCACGTGATGTACAACGCCTAGCTCAAACTGCACCTCTACAGAAGCTAATGATTGGATGCATATCTGTCTTTTAACCAGTTTCCATTACTCAACCGCAAGACATTTTAATGTAGTGGTTTTATGTGTAATTTTAAGAACAGAATATTATACATTAAACCTTGAAAGTGAAATAGCACATGAAGGACACGGAGAGTTAAATGTTATAGTGAGGACTGGACCGTCAAATATCACGTTAAGGACTTGAAGTGCGAACTATATCTAAGAACTAGGGACCAAAATGGCTTATCTAGGACCTGACGAAACATATATCATACTTAGGATCTAGAGAGTAAATCTCAAATTAAAGACATGAGAGTCACACCTAGGTCTCAGAGCGTGCAACCTCGTATTGAGATCGTGGAGCGAAATTTCATATCTCGGAAATCGAGAGTCAAATGTCATATCAAGAATATAATTATGGAAATATCATATCTGGAAACTTAAATTTCATATCTAAGACGGAAGAATGAAAAAAATCATTTAAAAACCAGGAGAGTCAAAATATCAAATCTAGAATCTGAAGAGTGATATATCCGAAGTAAAGCTTCACTTCTAAGACCGGGGAGTAAAATTTTATATCAAAAGACTTCAGATAGAAATATCTCATCTAAAATTTGCAATGTCAATAAGTTATATCGAGGTCTGGCGGACTAAATATCAAAGCTAAGAACTGGAGAATGGAATAAACAGGTGTGACGTTAGTAAAAAGGACCGACAATCTAACATACTCGTTGTAATGTTGTGTGAAAATAAAAAGATACTTGTAACATTATTCAATTAATTCGTAATGTGCATTCTGTTATTTTTACAAATGGAAACATTTACTCGATGGTTTATTCAATAAGAAAAGGCACATTAAACAAAGGAAAATGCTATATTTGTTTTTAGTAAATTCAACTTATACTTACAGTTACAGTAATTATCCAAATATTCATGATAAAGAAATCCTGTTGTCAGCTATGGTCAGATGTGTCTTCCAATCACTATTTGTAGATCTAAATGTTGTACTAGTTCAAATGATGGTTGCTGGGACAAAGAATCATTTTTCCGAAAGTTTGTTGAGGTAAACATCATAAATAATCACTACAATAATAACATCGTTACTATAGCGACAATTATCCCTAGATACATATCATTGACATATATTGCGTTACTGTTGCACAGGTCAATTTGGTGCACATCTCACCACCCAGGGTCGGCCGAAACGTCGTGTCGCTCTGATGTCGTCGAATCGCTACTTTACTGTTCTGGTTTACGAAGCACACGTGATGTGGTGATTATCTCCCACAGGTAAAAAGAAAACTGATGTTCAGTTATAACAATGCTTCATTTCAGGCAAATCAAAGTAGAGGATTTAGCCCTTAACCAAAGATGGTAAACATTCACGCCACCAGACCAGGCACAACACATTTAGTTTGTAAAGCCGACACACGCCTCAGTATGTATTAGCGCCTGATTACCCTGGACTGGTATAAATATGATGAATATGCTTTCGTATCTCATTAGCAGAAGATTTTATTCTCTTTTAGGACAAATCTGATTGGCTGCTGGGATCAATTGTATCTCATTATTGATTGTAAAGCGTATGTGTGGCATGGGTTTAATAATTAAATTATACACAATCTTTACGACACTAAACGTCACAAAAAATAAATAAGTGTCCTAAATAAGATAACATTAAGACTGAATACGATTTGTAGCTTAGTTTTTATTTAGATAATCAACTGTGGTTAGACATGGCATATAAATATTGTACTTAAACAATATTACATTTTAAAGTCGCATTTTTATCGTAACCACAAGTAAAATGCATGTTATTCTGACGTAATACTAGGACACTTACGAGGATGGGCTCATTACATCCTGATGTATCACGGAAAAAAACATTGAATGATAAATAGAATCGTAGGGGACTTAATTAATATACAAATGTCTGATCATTAATGTACAGTAAGTACAGGGTTTGTGAACTTCCTACTTAGCAGCAACCTTGACTTCGGTCACTTTGAAATGGAGCAAAACTCAAAATATTGCAAAAAAGGCTACGAATGTTTATACAATTTTTTGAAAGTGTAGGAATTTAGTTACGAATCGTAAATATATACAACGAGAACAAAGGAGACCGAAACAATAGTAAAAGTTGTCATAGACCCACTAAAGGTACGCAAGGTAAGAGTAGGCGTTTGGTGCATAGAATCTGGAATGTATTATAGTGACTCCTGACAAATCACGGAGGCAAGTATATCGCTCACAAACGTTAAGGCACAAGATAGATGTCTCTTATCATGGCAGACACGGAAAAGTGGGAAATACATAACTACAAATTATACCACAGTATCAACACACAAGGACAAACTTCCCCAAAGCATTAACACACAAGTAAAATTAATATACCACAGCGTTAACACACAGGGACAAAATATTCAACAAAATCCACGTAAAAATAGAAATCAGATAACAAATTAAAAAAAAAAACACGCAAAAAGATGTCAGAGATTTATTGAACTGCTTACATATTATAAATAAGAAGTATTATTAACTCATTTTAGCTCCAACTTAGCTGTCTGAAAGGGTAAACGTTATACTACAACACTCATCACTTTGTCAAGGGTAACATCTTGGTATCAATGATCTTGGACGCCAAAAACATTCTTGACTTCTACCAGATATTGAAACAATAAAGCTAGCCATCATATTGTGATAACGACTGAAATATTTCGTTAGTGTAAATTAAAGAATTAAATTAACCGACAGAACGCAACAACTGCGAGAATTACTCAGAACGGTTTCACAGAATCAATGGAGTCGTGTAGAATTAGCCAGCAATAATAAAGTTTAGCTACTGTATTACCAGGAAAGGAAAGTTAAGGAGGGTTGTCACAGAAGTGACAATAAAAATAGTAAGCTATTGTATTAACCAGGAAAGGAAAGTTAAGGAGAGTTGTCAAAGAGATGACAGTGGTGATCAGTTCTTTTTGAAGATTATGATAAAGTGGACAACAATAATCAGAGACAACTCTTTGACAAAACTAAGCCACCCACAATGATGTTTTTGTCGTCTGTCTTGTATTGATATAGTCTGATATCATATCGGGAGTTATACATATTCATCAGTATAAGTTATCACAATTATAGTGATTTCTCTTTAATCATATGACTGACACGTCATGCATCTCATTTATATTGCATTACTAATTGCACCGTTGTGATTGATAATACCAGGATGTTCCGATAGCTCATGTTCTGATACACAGTCGGGGCTGTGTGGAAAACCAGAATTATACTTTAAATTATTTAGTGAACCTCGACATATTTGAATTATTTTATAATTGTAATTAGATATTCAATTTAATTAAAACCCATTCGAGAAATAAGATATTAACTGTCTGCTTTAATCATGGTGTTTTTTTGCTTGATGTTAATTTTTCAAAACTTTTCACTTTTAAAATACTTTTATTGCATACATTTACTATGAAACTAGTTTACAGATGAACATTTTCATTAAAAGCATTTTCATTGCATCGTTATCGATATATACCACATAAATGAAGCGTTCATATTGTCATGAGTATTTAATTTGAGTGCTAACTGTCTTGCGACTTGTAAGTTGAGTAATAACACGGCTATAGACACAAATATTCCGAAACCTGTGTTATATGTAATGAATGTACTCGAGATACATTTTCGATTTTGACCGATCAAATGTTTATAAACATTTTTAATTCAATAAACAATCGTTAATCAATGCATTGTTTAGGTATTTTAATACAATGCAACATAGAGTAAACAGAGTATTTTTAAATAAGTAGTTCATTATACAAACTTAGTATATCTTTATGATATTTCAATATACAAACTTAATTTATCTTTATGATATTTCAATATACAAACTCAATATCTCTTTATGAGTAGTTCAGTATACAAACTTAATTTATCTTTATGAGTAGTTCATTATACAAACTTAATATCTCTTTATGGGTAGTTCATTAAACAAACTTAATATCTCTTTATGAGTAGTTCATTATACAAACTTAATATCTCTTTATGAGTAGTTCAATATACAAACTAAATATCTCTTGATGAGTAGTTTATTATACAAACTTAATATCTCTTTATGAGTATTTCAATATACAAACTAAATATCTCTTTATGAGTAGTTCATTAAACAAACTTAATATCTCTTTATGAGTAGTTCAATATACAAACTCAATATCTCTTTATGAGTAGTTCAATATACAAACTCAATATCTCTTTATGAGTAGTTCAATATACAAACTTGATATATCTTTATGAGTAGTTCAATATACAAACTAAATATCTTTACACGAGTATTTCAATATGCAAACTTTCTATCTATTTACGTACACAATCACTATTTATGTTTAGGGAAGCTATTCAATACACAGCCTATATATTGATGTGAATGAATAAGATTAGTTTGATTTGCGACAATTACATTTAAAACCGATATTCGCCAACAAAACCTTATTAAATGAAATGATGAGACATCAATATAATTCGAAAATAAAAATGTAACGAAATTATGTATATCACCTCTGATCTAAGACACACCGAACAAGCCTTGAATTAGGTCGAAATCCATTTGATCTTAATATTTCGTGGTAGGTCGTACAGTAGGGGGACAGAAATATAGCAATGAAAAGTGACCACTGAGTAAGGATATAAGGGATCAAAAACTCTCCACGTCCAACTTATAATTTTTCAAAATAACAGCACAGATTGACATTGAAATAATTTGATCTACAATGACCTTGTGATATAATAATGTATTGTTACTGGAGGAAATACATGTAAATATCAATATAAAAATCCAATAGAGAAGTTGGAATAACTTATGTTTCAAAAAAAGATTTTTGTCCGTTTCAATTTTGAAGGCTTGTCATTTCAGAACCGATAAACTTGTCATGTGTTTCAACACTTTGAAACGTTGTCAAAACCAACACATGGAAATGTTAATCCCTAGATAGTTGATCTATCATAGGTCACGCTATAAGCAAGAGGTAAAGCTATTTGCTTGTGTGAGTAAGATATTTGTTCTGTAATTTTATTGTTTGTCTTTGGAAATTATTTATTGTTCTATTGGTTTCGCCATATATTAGCATAAGCGTTGCCTTTTTCTGCCCTTTAAACATCACAAGAAATGTGCAGTGGTTGACAGCGCCTACATTTCCTACAGTACATAATGAAGCATGTCCATCAATGTATGGCAATCCTAATGAACGACAGTAAATACATGCATGCCTTGCTGGTGTTTGACAAACCTCTGCAATTTGTATCGCAAATCATTGAATGCGATTTTTTAGATATAGATTTATTGTTATCGCGGACAAAGGTTTGCATTAATTATATTAGATATAGACTTTTCTCAATTAATTGCACGATTCTGAATGATAATTTTTTTCTTAATCTCATTTTGATTTGCATGTCTGACAGGTAGTTTCATTTAAACCAGCTAAAGCGCACATTTATATGGCATTAATACATGTTACGTGACGTGGCCGAATTTCATTAAGATTACGACGTCAGGAAATTAAATTGGTTGACATTGTGACACGGAGTGAGGAACCGGAATGACCGTAAGCTGTGACATATATATATGTATACATGCCCGACAAGTGACAAGAAACAATACCGTTAATTATAGCCCCGTAACTATAACTTAACAAGCGTCAATCAACAGTACCGTAGTAGTATACAGCCAGGCGTGTAACATCATCTAGTCACACGTGTTAGCGACAAACCACATGTTTGTACAACATTAAAATATTCATTAATACTTAACAACGCAGCGTTACAGTAAAAGGTAAAATATAACAAATGTATGATTATAAATGGGCGGTTTTATATATATATCTAAAATGCGGAAAATATCGCTATACAAAGAAAATAGCGCACATGCTGCATTTAAATCTATATAGTCATGGAATTGCAGGTAGGGATTTTTGAAAATGAAATACTTAATATATATTTTATGTAGTGAAAACGTTTACCAGATGTTACTAACAAGGAACAGTGTTCATAACAACCTACTACCTACATCCCATTGTCTCGATAGTGTGATGATAACTGCGTAATTCCTGCCGGGGACTTATGATAATCCTGGCTGTATGTGACAGACTGCGGATTTCGTTTGTGTTTTACATCCTGTTAACAGCTTTGGTCACTGGAGCAAACAGATCAAGGAACTATTTACCATGCATGTTCAGCACTTCTGAAGAGGTCAGACTGGTTCGTGTAAATGTATCGAACCATTAATGGCCAGACAGTTTGTAGTGAATTATTTATCGTTCGTGGTTTTTTCGCTGATTGCATTATAAATAGTTTAAAATAGAATTTCCTTTCAGCAGTTGAATAAAAATAATATAAGATTTGTTTTATAATTGTCATAGATCACTGGTAATATGTATAATTGTCATAGATCACTGGTAATATGTGTTGACATAAACGATTATTGATAGCTAAAATCGTAACAACATGACAAGAGATATCAAATATTAACGTACCAATAATATGCTTGTTATTTGATAACTTAACGTATGAAACGATGCTTACTGAGAAACTGAAACTAATAATTATTTACAAATAAATTGTTATCGCAGGTTAATCCTCCTTTTTAACAGTTAGACCCACTGATAATTCCAAAACGAGTGATGTGGTCGTATATGTTTGGCTTTTTACATTAACGAATTAAATAAAATGGGAGCTTCCTCAATTTTCTAGTGATTACAAAATATCAAAATATAAAGTGCATAAATTTATGGTGTAATGATGCAGTAAAAATACCCTTTTTTTGCTTACGGCTTATAGGTGTTTTTTTAAATAGGTATTTTCTTATTTCGTAATACTTGTGAATATGTCATGCCACAACTTGATTGACACTGCTGGTAGATTATTAGCCTCTGATGTTTACTTTAATCCTATATAATGACTTCATTCTGACACGGATTACTTGAAATATATATTTATAAATAAATAACAGTTGTAACCAAAAGAGTACATTTATTAGGTTGGTAAGGGTTTAGGCAGACATGTTGTTCCTCTTGTTTCAGCTTTATATTATGTTGCTATATATAATTAAGAACATTTTAGACATGGATTTACATTTCTTTGTATATTTTAACACCACTGATAAGTCTTAATTAAGCACTGAACTGTTTTTGTATGGTATTTATGATCTATTCATTCAAATAGATCATAAATACCATACAAAAACAGTTCAATACTTCTATTTACGTTTTCTCTGCCTCTTATGTTATTTTTTTAACTGACAATTTATATTTAAAATTTAAAATTCCCGCCTTATCGACAGTCCACACAAATTCGTTCAATAGTT